>OX243856.2:4402500-4607500 GCA_945859575.2 Herminia tarsipennalis
TTGACGGCTCTGTCTCTTACATATAAACGTCCTAAGTGAGTATTCTAATACAATCTAACCTGAACTTTATTTTGTTTGACATAAAGCTTAATTTTATTTGCACGGTTGTGAGATATAAGTGAGTAAGTAGTTTAGCTCTGGTCAGTTGGAAAAGCTGTTATTGTTTGGTTACGGGTTAACCGATTTGGTTAAATTTGTGTGTTAACAGGCAGATGTCCGGCGGTGGTCTCGCTCCCTCGCCCTCCCCGCGCTGAGACAGGTAGCGTCTGATTGGCCCCGTATTGATTAGACTCATTAATTAGAATCGAGTTCATTAGCATTCGAGTAATTGGAAGTTTCGACTTCGCTTAGTTTGTTTTTTGCCGAGTAACGAATAATGTATGCAAAAACGATTTGATTGGTTTTTGTATTACCTTGATTTGAAAGTGTATGTAATTACTACTTACATCTTGTTATTTGATTGAAGATGTTATTAAAATTTATGAATTATTGATATAAAGCCTAGATAATAAAACAGAGTTTTTTTGTATTAAATGGGTTTAAACTCAAGTAAAGGTATAACATGATCTCTAAAGATTTATAAATTGCTCTCTTTTCAAAAACTTTTAACTCGTTCACAAACATGCAAGAAGCAACAAGCGAGGCACCGAGCATCGAGAACCCTCAAAGAAATCGCTAACAAACTCACGGCAACACTTACCTAACACCTAGCACAATCGACCCAATCAAACACAAAAAAAAACTATTCAACCATCACCAACTCTCAATACCGCTCAAAGAAACTCCGAGGGGAAAATGCTAATACGCCGCTTCTTGCTTCTTACCAAACAAAATCACTTCGCGACCCCAAATTTCGCACTTTCAATGGGCAATTTCGCTCGCCCCCCTTTCGATAGGCCCCGCCTCTTTCTTCCCCGCCGATTCTAGTAGTAGTTTCGGAGCGCCAGTGACGTACGCGTATTGCTGCGAGATGGACGCGCCCGACGACCGATATTACGGCAACCAAACGCCAGACCGCTCCGAAACTAACAGTCCGCGGTCTCAAATGAGCAGTCCAAATTCTAATTCATCTATAAACGTGACGGATCAATCTATTTCACTATCACAACACCAACAGAATTTAGAGACACTAAATAGAATGGGAATGTTTTTTCACGCGCAACAAATGCAGCATTTAAATCAGAGTTTTGATGCAGTGAAGTCTAGGTTAGGCTTGACACAAGTGGCTACGAGTGTGAATCAAGGACCGAGGCATACGATAGATGCTATATTAGGACTAAATGGGCAGAGGCAGGTGTCTAGAGTGCAGAGTGAGTTTGAGCAGAGGAGAGATGAGCGGGAATGTGAAACTGTGCCGGTGTCGCCAGGAGCCGTCGAGAGCGCTGGTATGTTGAGTTTCTTGAATTTATCTATATTTTCTTTTTGCCTATGCTTGTTTTTAACTACAAATATAATACTAGACAATTTCGCGTTAACAAAATTACAATTGCACTGTGCTCAGTCCTGAAAATCAACAAGACTAGGTCAAACTACTGTCTTGGCCACTAAATTTAAAATTTGCAGAAGAAGTAAAATAAAATCAATATAACATTTGTATCAATTAACAATAAGTAAAATCGCACCTTAATGGTTTAATCATGTTGCAATTTTTGAGTTGTAAACATTTATGCAACTCAAATTTTAAAGGAAGTGATGTTTTATTTTAGATTACAATTAGATATGATATTTTTTTATTTATAATGTTACTTGTATCTATTAATCTATTTAATATACCTACTTAATTTACATTTAATAGAGAAGATACTTACATGAGGTTTTACAAGTAAATAGTATTCTAGATTCGTTTGTTAAGCTGCACAACAGCAAGTGAAAATTACAAAACATAAAAGTAGGATCAACGTATGATGTTAACCAGAAAAATTGTCATACATATGTATTAACTAAGTTATAGTAGGCTGTTAAACTGCTACAACAATTATTATTTAGGTACTTAAATGGTAGAATTATAAAGTACTGCCTATGTACCTGTTCATTCAAAATATCTTAAAGTTATTTTCATAATAATTAGATTAAAGATACCTTATTGGTTCTATAAGTGCTTCGAAAGCCTAAATGTATTAATATCTATCTATACTTTAGTATTAAAGATTAACAAGCTCAGTAGTACCTCTATCTAATAAATTTAGGCTGAATCGTAACGTTACCATTTTAATCACAAAACCCAGACACACATTTATTTAGAACATTTGAAGAAAAAAAAACTAATATATTTTACAGCAAAACAAAAGAAGCACAAATCGCAATGTACAGAATGTGAGTTATTATTATCGCGAAACGTAGGCGTTGCATTATAAGCGCCGCCTGCTGCTGCGTTGCTTCGATACCCGCCCGCCGCGTACCGCGACCGCCGACGGGTTAACTTGGAAATATTTTACTTATATTTTTTTTTTTTTTTTGGCTTTTAAATAAGAACTTCTACACAGTTACGGAGCTTTTATCCACCAAAATAGCATAATGAAAATGGTGCATGGGTGCATTCATTCTGGTAGTGATATATTTTTTGTGATTATTTAAATCTATTGTAGGTACTTTTGATTATTTTTTATTTTATATATTTGAACAGGATTATGGCATTTAACATTATATTCTATAATTTTAGATTATTAATGATATAAGAATAAATTATTACTTTTGTTAACTTTTGTCACGTCAAATTATGACAAAGTGTTAGGTTCTGGCAATTCATTTACCACACTTTATAACAATTAATGATTCTTTTTTATTCTAATACTCTCAAATAATAAATAAACGTAACTTATTTATAATAATAAATTTTATAAAAAAATAAGTTGTACTTATTTTTTTATAAAATTTATTATTATAAATAAAAAAATATATTAAACTAATTATTAATCAATAATTATCTTTTCCCCCCTAAGTTGGTATCTCATTTTGTTATTCAACTAACTGACCCGGACCTTAAATTAAATTTTATACGCATATTGCGATATTTTTAGTTTATTTTTTTTTACTCCAAACAATATCACAGTCAACTTTTTGTTTTTTTAAACGTCACTTTTCTAAGAACGCGACCGCCCATCAAGACGTATCTACCGATGCCTTAATTATATAATCTTTATATATGTCTGAAATATACAAGGTACTTAATAAATAATATTACATACATACCTACATGGGTACAAGATACCCCTTCGTTGCGAATAATGAATCAAACAAGTATACGTAACATGGATATTTGACGGTTAAGTTTAAGGCGACGCGACGGCAATGAGTGAATAATCTATATAACAACATACATACATACATACATATCAACCCATATGATGTCCCACTGCTGGGCACGGGTCTCCCCAGTAGAACTTACTAGTATGTAGATCCTGGGGGTAATTGCCATAATCGCCACGCTTGGCGAGCGGGTTGGCGATCGCAGTAAGGTTTTAAGTACGCAGAGGACGCTGCTGCCCGTCCTCCAGTGTGACATCCCTTAGTCGCCTTGACGACACCCACGGGAAGAGATGGGGTGGTACTATTCTTAAGCCGGTACCACACGGCTTTATCTAACAACAATTTGCAGAATTCACATGTACCTACATGCTTTCTTGGATACTCTGGCAATCAAATTAAAAATGCGATCGGCCTTTAAATGCTTATACGATTCTATAGCATTTCTCAAACTGCTGGTATCTTCATTATAATCATTTCTTCGTGTTATTATAATAAATCCAGTATGGCACTTTCTAGTGTAGCCATTTTAATTTTTCGTTTTTGCAATGGCTACTAATAACATAATTTGAATAATGGAATGAAGTTAGTGAAAACCTGTTTGGCCTTCTAGAGCCAATTGATTACCTCCGGTAGGTTAACATTAGCTGCGTATATAGGTTTTTTTTTAAAGATAACTAGCAATGTGGGATTGAGTCCCACATTACTAGTAATCTTGTTAACCACTCCAGCTGAGCTCAAAGGCTTATGTTAGGAGTGGGTTCACGTCGGTAGTATGGGTAGGATTCGAACTCGCGACCGCACGATTGCGAGACCGATGCCTTAGCCTTTAGGCTACCGCCGCTATAGGTAAATATAATATTAGCGAATCCAAGCAACATTAATTCAATCCATCCGTGTCTGAATGTCATCTTTTTGTGCTTATTCAAAAATAAACTCATCTCAAGAAATTAAAAAAAAAAAAACGAAAATTACTTTTTAGAGAAAGAAAGTGTACTGGCACGTAATACAAATAGCTGAATTATCATCAATAAAAAAAATGCTGCAATTCAACAAAAAGCTGAATAGATTTTCATCGAACAAAGCTAAGAACCATCTTGATTATATTAACTTTCTAACAGACTTTAGCGTTGAAAATTAAAAAAAAAAAACCTTGAGTATTTACTATAGCATATATTACGTATTGCCACATACAGTCCAAAAGATAAACATAAAAACAGAAGATTAAAACAAGATAACCTTAAATCATGCAGTCGGAGGCATTCGTGAATCCCAGTGAACTTACTAAAATGCCTCTGACTCCATTCGGCCATAATTTGTTGACTTTATTAAATTTTAAATCAAAAGTTAATAGAGGCAACAAATTATGTCACGTGGGGTATCATTGTGAGGCATTTTAAAATTAATATTTTTCACTTAAAATCACCGTTTAGGATATACGGCAATTTAAAGTTAGTTACCAACCATTTTCGCTCAAATTTTCGGCATTTACAGTTAATTACGTCTTACAACTAAGCACTAAAAAGTATTAAATAAAAAAAATATTAAAAATAAAAAACCCGCCTGCTTAAAAAAGATTGAAACAAGATAACCTTATATAATGCAGTCGGAGGCATTCATGAATCCCAGTGAACGTTTTCAAATGAAAAGCGCAGTGCGGTGGTAGTTCAGATCTTTGCCAAACAAGGACTAAGGGTGTCACTAATACTGTTATGGGCTGGCGGCATGACGCTTATCATCGGGTGCATGAGGTGCTCGAATCATTATTTAACGACTAGACGTCCCCTGCAACTTCGTCTGCGTAAATTTTCCCCGTTTTCGCAACATTTCTCATTGCTCCACTCCTATTGGTCGTAGCGTGATGTTATATAGCCTATAAACTCTCTAAACTCTCTAAACCTTCCTCGATAAATGGGCTATCCAACAGTGAAAGAATGTTTCAATTCGGATTAGTAGTTCCTGAGATTACCGCGTCCAAACAAATAAACAAACTTTTCAGCTTTATAATTTTAGTATAGATATAAAAAAAAGGGTCGACCGATAATAATAATGCACCAGAGTTACAAAGCCTTTTCATACAATATGTAAAACTGTGTAAATACGTGTATTACTAAAGTTTACATGTCTTTAACAAACATAGGTACAAAATATAACATTTCATAGTTCGTGTTTAATTATGTCCTATTTCGTTACCGTTCCATTTCGTTACCCACAATTGTAACATGGTTTTAAAAACATGTTTCAATTAAATATTCATTCGTGACATAGTGGTGACCATCTTTAACCTACGACACAAAAAGGAGTGTATTATATGTGTGTACTGTTTGTATCTGTGTATTTGTCTGACCTATCGTGCCTAAATGGATTTATCAGATGAGGATGCTGTTTTTTTCTAAAAAGATAGTTTCTTTTTGTAATAAGTAATGTTCTCTTACTATTATAATAAAACCTTGTTTCTGTAAGTCTTCCTTTATACTAATACTAGCTGTGCCCCGCGGTGTTACTCGCGGTTTATTAGCCTATGTGTTAATCCAGGGTGTCAGCTAACTCCATACTAAATTTTATTAAAATTGCTCCAGCCGTTTAGATGTGAAGGAGTAACAAACATACACACTCACATACTCACAAACTTTCGCCTTTATAATATTAGTGTGATTATATTAATATTTTTTTTTTTGTAACGAATAAACTTAAAAGCTACTGAAACAATTTCAAAAAATCTTTGACCGTTGTACACATTAAATAGATGGATATATAGAATAGATTAATACAATAATTGCATTTTTTTTAATAACACGAATACCTTTTTGAAGGCGGTTAGAAACACAGCACTTACTAATCCAACTATCTAATATAAATAGTATGAAAATAAAACTAAATAACTACAATCACATACAAATCACATTCATTACAACATCAATATAATTTCTCAAGCGGAAAAGAACTATACCATATCTCAACAGATCTACTAGGCCAATATTTGGACAAACATTCGGGGCCAATCGCCAACTTAATATGTAATTTTGAATTGCTACTGACATGTTACATCCGGTGTTAAGTGAAGTATTTTTTTTTAAAGACTGCAATAATAATACATATTTTTTTTATTAATTGCCTAAAATTATGTATTTTATAGGTTACAAATTCGAAAGTAAATTCCTAAAATTTTATTAAAATGCTGTTCAACATGATTTTAATCATACACTTAGGATATATTTTAATAATCTGTGTTAGCGTAATCTTAAC
The DNA here is from genome assembly GCA_945859575.2 of Herminia tarsipennalis. Lineage (NCBI taxonomy): Eukaryota > Metazoa > Arthropoda > Insecta > Lepidoptera > Erebidae > Herminia > Herminia tarsipennalis. The sequence goes on from OX243856.2 coordinate 4,408,990, forward strand.
AATATTACCTAAACCTAAGTTTCAAACGAGAGCTACAAACATTTGGATTTTTAATAGTAAGTTTAAAATAGTATATTTAAAATTGCAATGAAGTTATCAAAATCCATTCAAACAATTTCCTGTCAACCAAATAAACAAACAAAGAAATTTAAAAAAACCTATAACGAGTTGATCTAGTTTAAAAAAAATAAATAATGAACATTTATTTAAATAAAATATGTGTAGGTTTAGCAAGTCAATATGTGGGTCTTATAATGTAAATAAAACACTAAAATGTTAAAAAACATCTAAATAAAATCAAATAATGTCATTTCATAAAATAATCTTAACTTGAACCTAAAATAGATAGTGTCAAAAATATTGAGCGCAATCTAGAAAGATACCTCCTTTCTAGTGGCTTATAAAAAAAAAACTTCAAGCTTTTAAAACTTCAACCTAACTCTATTCCAAATTTTATGTAAATCTATACTAATATTATAAAGCTGAAGAGTTTGTTGCGATAATCTCAGGAACTACTGGATCGCATTGAAAAATGATTTTACTGTTGGACATTTATCGAGGAGGCTATTGGCTATATAAATCACGCTACGACCAATAGAAGCGGGGTAGCAATGAGAAACGTTGCAAAAACTAGATTTTTTTTTACAAAAAAATATCACCGACTTCTAAAATATTATGTTTTATTCGGCACCAACTTCAAAATGTTTAATTTGTTTTTGTTATTCTAGGTACATTATTTATTGCTTTTTAGTTGCCTTGTATTTATTTTAGAAGTCGGTGATATTTTTTTGTAAAAAAGTTTTTATTTCTCACTTTTTATTGGGTTGGTTTATATTTCACTTAAGTTACAATAGGCTTATGTCAACTGCTGAAATCCTTTTACAAAATATTGCTTACCCCGATGCAGGGCTGTTAATTGTTGAGGAGTTCACTATCAGCTCTATAACATTGTGGAATAGTAGTATAACGAGAATAAAGTGCTACTGAATACCATATTAAAGTAACTGAATCGCAAACTGTGAAATATTGAATAGGTCTGCTCGTCATTTGTGGTCTTCATCATCAGTTCCACTTCACCAATTGGTATTTTTTAAGAGTAAATCGACGAATCACTATGAAATATACCTAAATCACTGTAGGTGTGCCTTTAATATTTTAAGATTTCACTCGATTTCTCCAATCGTGATCTGATGACAATGGGACCAACTTGGAAGTATACCCTTTCAAACACAAAAACAATTTTTCAAATCGGTCCAGCCGTCTTTGCGTAATCGGTGAACAAATATACAAAAAAAAAAAAAAAAAAAAAACATACAGACGAATTGAGAACCTCCTTCTTTTTGAAGTCGGTTGAAAATAGACGCAGACTAAGTTGCGCGGGTCAGCTAGTCGCCTAAAATACTTTATACAAAAATATACAAACTTATCAGCTTTGTGTCAATTTGCACGTTTAGAATGACTTCAATTTGTGCGAGTTAGTTGATTTATAATTAAGTGAAATACAAAATTCTATATTGACGAAAAATATTACACTTGTGTGATAAAAAGCCAGAGGATAAATTATTGTTATTGTTACTATTATTCATAATTATTATATTTTTTTATTGTTATTGAGTTTGTAATTGTATATCAATATTTTTTTCTTCTGGTAAGAAAAGAACAAGAGGATGTATTATTATTATTTTTACTATTATTAATAATTATTATCAATTTTTATTGTTATTGAGTCTGTAATTATATTTCAATAATTTTTTTTCTATCGTCTTGTGTGCTTTGCACCAAATAATGTACTTTTTTAATTCCTTTCTTATAAAAACTAATACCCTCTCTTTTCAAATTACCAATGAATGTCAGGTTAGAAAATTAGATTCACAATATCATTATAAAACCTTTCTAGAAGATATTAATGTTTATAATAAGTTGTATGACCAACATAATTAATCTTTTACGCTAATAAAAGAAACATGATTATCCATTAGCCATTAGCTAAAACGAGATTTTAATGTTGATAAAGTCTCTCACCAACAAGTTGTTGCTCAAAAAACATTATTGATTTGTGATTATTTTATTTTTGACTGCCTCTGTGGCGCTGTGGGAGTATACCCGACTGCTACGCAAGATGTCGTGGGTTCAATCCCCACCCAGGATAAAATTTGTGTGATGAACACGAGGGTTTAATAAGTGTCTGGGTGTTATTTATCTGTAATATGTATATATTTAGAAATATATAAGTATGTTTTTCAGTTGTCTGGTTGCCATAGTACAAGCTCTGCTTAGTTTGGGATCAGATAGCGTTGTTTTAGTTGTCTCAAGATATTATTATTATTATTATTTCATGCAATGTACCTATATACATACCTAGTAGTATCACGTTTTACTTACTACATACGAGTGTATGTAGCTATGTAGTAAGCAAAACCTGATGCCACCTATTTAGGTATGATTAGCTAACCCGCGCAACTTCGTATGCGTAAATTTTACCCGTTTTTGCAACATTAATCATTACTGCTCCGTTCCTATTGGTAGTGGCGTGATGTTATATAGCCTATAGCCTTTCTCGATAAATTGGCTATCCAACACAAAAAGATTTTTTCAGTACGGACTAGTAGTTCCTGAGATTATCGCGTTCAAACAAACAAACACAAGCCCTTCAGCTTTATAATATTAGTATAGATAATATATATAAGCACGATGTGGCTTTCTATAATTGTTTTTTTGTGAATCCTATATAAATAAAAAAAAAACACCACACGAACAAAGTGGTCCGAGCTGGTCCGACTTCCCGGGTCTGTGAGCGAAGTCTATGAGTGCGTATATTTGAAACTTGCCTTCTGTGCCCTCAGTTTTTTGTCTTCATACCCATATGATGGCCCACTGCTGGGCACGGGTCTCCCCAGTAGAACCTACTGGTATGTAGATCCTGGGGGTAATTGCCATAATCGCCACGCTTGGCAAGCGGGTTGGCGATCGCAGTAAGGCTTTAAGTACGCAGAGGACGCTGCTGCCCGTCCTCCGGGGTGAAATCCCTTAGTCGCCTTGACGACACCCACGGGAAGAGATGGGGTGGTACTATTCTTAAGCCGGCACCACACGGCACAGTTTTTTGTCTAAGTATACTTAAAAAAAACGATTACATATTTCATTTCATGAAAAAATGGGGTCACAGAGTGGCTGCTCATTATAATTTGTGTGAAATTAATAATTAGCTAATCGAGTTAGGGCCTTATCGAAGGAATCTGACGGTGGCGTGCGGTTAACTTGAGTTCTACGAGACTGGCTGGCTGATTCTCAAATTAAAACTTAATACTTTATATTGATTTAAAAATTTATTTTACAAGCTGACCCAAGCAACTTCGTTTGAGTAATTTTCCCCCGTTTTTGTAACATTATTCATCGATGCTACACTCCTATTGGTTGTAGCGTGATGTTATATAGTCTATAGCCTTCCTCGATAAATAGGCTAATTAACACAAAATGAATTTTTCAATTCGAACCAGTAGTTCCTGAGATTATCGCGTTCAAACAAACAAACCCTTCAGTTTTAGAATATTAGTATAGATGATTCCTAGGCATCCTGATATTAATTCTCTCTTCGAACTCAGGATTCTAGATCGAAGACGTTAATATCATTGTTATATCGCTCAGAAACAGTATACTTTATTGAATGAAATATGTTCTATGTCCGTTTCTGTATCTTGTGTGTTCAAAACTTGGACAAACAAACAAAAATTTGCATTCAATTATTTAATTCCAATTTTAATTTTAACTCCGTTAGTTTTTATTGTAAAATTTCAATTGAAATTATAAATCCTTGTTACAGAATAGCCCTACAGTAACTTTTTTATAAATAAAAAGTTGTGAAGGGTAGATTTATCAATAAGATTTTGATTTGTCAGTTACTAGTATAATATATACCTGAATAATGTAGATAGACGATTTGAATTAAAAATATTGTCTGTAATAATCTTAAGATACCTTTTCATATTTAGAGTTAAACTTATACCTTTAAACGAGCAATTATTGTATATATATATCCTAATTTATTATTAAGAATAAGCGCGCATTGTTTACCTTAAAATTGCTTGACGTTTCGATCAGGTTGCACCGGCCGGATAAAATTCATATTCATAGTATAATAAATAGTTATAATCATGCAGCGCAAAACTTTAAATGTATACTTATATAAATAATCTGAATGTCGGCAACGGCTTCAGCAATTTTTATGAAATTTAGGATGCAAAGGGTTTTCAGGGGCCATAAATCAATCTAGCTAGGTTTCATTTTCACAAATTAAAAAAAAAAACCGACCTAAGCTCGGTCAACCAGGTACTAATTGTATTAATCTACCAATTCCATTATACTTTTATCCTGGTTGGAGATCGAACCCACGACCTCTGGCTTAGCAGTCAAGGTCACTACTAGCTACTAGACCAACAGACTGGTCAAAATCTATTTTAATCCAACAAAATAAGGTTATTACCAAAGAGTACCAAACCATAGTATCAATACATCGATAAACGCCCATACCTACCCATTAACAGTGATCGAATGATCGTTTAACGTTGCGGTCAGCCCCACAGGGGGACATAATCGAATATTGGCTCGTAATAGCGATTGCAAATCGATTGTAAGCCACACAATCCAGTTGGCAATTGAGCGGTCGTGATGAAGCTTGCAATTGGTAACTAAACTCGTTTATGTGTTTGTGTGTGTTCAATCTATTTTGCTGTTGATTTGTGTGTGTGTACATAATACAATAACAGTTAAAATACTAAATTGTGTATGTATTCACCATCTGATGAAGAAGTTTCTCCTGGGCGATAACTTGTCTAATGTTTGTAGAATCATTCTATTCCAAATTTTGTCTGACGTTCATAAACGTTGCATTTGTAACCTAAATGAAAAAGTATTTTGACTTTTGACTTTTATGAATGTATAAAGAATAAGCGGCGGTAGCCTAATGGCTAAGCCATCGGTCTCGCAATCGTGAGGTCGCGATTTCGAATCCTACCAAATTATACTACCGACGTGGACCCACTCCTAACATAAGCTTAGCTGGAGGGGTTAACGGAAGGATTGCTAGTAATGTGGAACCAAAATCCCAAATTGCTGTTTTCTTTTTTAAAAAAAAAACTATTATTTGATTGTTAATTTCTATGCGTGTGGTGGTGACGAACTTTAACGGAAAGAAATATACCCTGGTTTGTCTTACTAATTTGGAATTTTGACATATTGAAATATTGCTTTTGTTAAGCGACTTATGTGGTTTGCCACATAATATAATAAAATAAATTATAATTAAAAAAAAAATAAACGATGTTTCCTCAATGGCTTATTTCAACTAAGTATTACAGCAGTTGAATCATTTTTTATTCACACTATACGTTATTATTATTAATGATAAATGTATTGTCCCACTACAGGGTAAAGGTCCCTCTCTCCACCTCTCTCTGTCAGTCGCTGTATGAGACCATTCTTTTTTGAAGGAGTCTTCACTACATAGTATAAAACAAAGTCGCTTTCTCTGACCCTATATCCCTATGTATACTTAAATCTTTAAAACTACGCAACGGATTTTGATGCGGTTTTTTTAATAGATAGAGTGATTTAAGAGGAAGGTTTATATGTATAATAATATCCATTAAATAGTGGAGAAATAAGGAGTGGATCAGCAACAAGAAATGTTGCAAAAATGGGGAAAATTTACGCAGACGAAGTTGCGCGGGTCTAGTATAAAATAATTTATGGTTTGCCCTTACCGCAGCTTTTATTTACTAAAATGATACTAGGAGTTACTTCACAAAAATGAAATTACTTATGTAAAGCAGAAGAAGCGTAATTGTGTCGTAAATAGTAGAATCCACTGGAAATCTATACGTACAAAAAAAAATGAAATTGATGCAAATACTTAGGTAGTACCTACTGATATCTTATTCTAGGCCTTCAGTCAAAAATGTAAAGAAAAACCAAAATGATCTAAATATGAAATGTCATATCAAATGATAGAATTCCTTTTATCGATAAAATTATCGGTAAGGATTAGTCAAACCCTAGTGTCGTTGTGAAATAGAACAATATTTAGCTCTACATGTATATGTCCAACTACTAATGCTTCTTTTGTCGTTCTGAAATTCATCCACACCTTTGACACAAATAAAAAAAAACACCGTAGAAAAAAAAGATAGCCTTAATGCCGCCGTAAATTTGAACTTAACTTCTAGACTTTTGATCACACGTTAATCAGTAATTAATCAGTCAGTTTCTCTTTATAAAGTAGGATTTCAATTAACTTGACTTAACAGTCCATTTAAATTCTCAATAAAATTATGATGAACAACCTGTCAAAAACCTGAATACATGTGCAAAACAAAATGCTTTTAATCATTACCAATTAAAAAGCGAAATGAGACAACAGTACCGTGTGAGTACGCGTACCTATACAGGGTAATGATTTAAATAATCGTTAGGTTCCGTACCTATACTTAAGCGGAATATTTATTTATTTATTTTGATTTGGGAAACAAACAGCTTGTATGTTTTACGTTATAAAAATTACATTGTTTAAGACTTAAGCCTAAATACAGTTTCCACTTATAGGATACAGTTTCCACTTATAGGATACTAGCTTTCGCCCGCGGCTCCGCCCGCGTGGATGTCGGTTATCGCGATAAAAACTATCCTATGTCCTTCCCCAGGACTTAAACTATATCCATACCAAATTTCATCTAAATCGGTTTAGTTGTTTGAGCGTGAAAGCGTAACAGACAGACAGACAGACAGACAGACAGACAGAGTTACTTTCACATTTATAATATTAGTATGGATTTGCTAACTATGTTACTTGTTTTATTTTATACCTTCAAGTGTATGTATGTTTGTATGTATATTAATGTTGATAAACTTTCGCGATTTGTACACATTATGAAAATATATAAGTATATTACGGGTCTTAATAATTTAAGGTAAAATACCTTGTTTATTGCCCGACGTTTTGACCGTATTGCAATGTCCGTCTACCCATGACCACGGCCGTTGCAATACGGTTGAAACGTCGGGCAATAAACAAGGTATTTTCACGCACTAGAGCCTAAATGGCTTGTTGGATTTTAGTTTGAGAGGTATCGTCTCCGTTGCCGAATGACATTGGGTACATCAAAATAAAAGTAGAAAAAATAAAACGGCGGATTTCATTTGTAAATGGCGCCAAAAGATTTTTGTAATTCATATATGCAGTCTGATTTTTGTTTTGTTATAATTTATAATAAAAGTATTTGTATAAAATAAGCTTAAATAAGAAATAAAATGGATAATGTTTTAAAATTATATCCTGCAAATTAGAACCAAGTCATATGGGTTCGATTGTGTGATTTACAAATAATTGTTCCGAGTCTGGGTGTACTTTGTATCCGTGACTTGTATGTTTATAAAGTCCCCCGCGACACAGGGCTTGTACCCTAGTACGCGATACGTATTTAAAAAAAAAAGTTTCAATTACAACAATCGCCTGGCTCCATCAGAAAGGAACAAACAAATTGTGACCAAACACAAACTATATCGTTATAATTATTCGATATTTATTTCCTTTTATACAGAAAATAATTGGGGATTTAAGTAATATTAAGCAAAAATCCCTCTGTGACAAACAGTCCTAGACTTGAAACAATAGTTTGTGTTGTTTCGTGTCGAATTGACGACAGTTTTTGTAACATTCGTTGCGTCATGCTACTAGATAAGTAATCATTTGATAAATCTACGGGCCCCCAAAACCAAATAATTCAATAATGAATCCATTTTAAAAAAATCATTAAAACCCGAGAGCTTTAATACGTACGAACACGGCAAATCTGACACATGATTAGGGTTGCTACACGAAAAAAAACAACGAGACAACCCATTATAGACGATAATGCTCGCGAGTGTTGCCAGATTATCGATAATTATTACAAAAAGAAAAAAATGGCCGCTTGATCGTATCGCGATAAGTGTAAAATGTCTTAATGCGTTGCCCACAATATTTTTATTTGTTTTGTATACTGCTTGTAATCTACTATGTTAATCTAAATGTGACACTGTTTTTTCTCTTTCACTCTGTGTAAGAGTGAGTGAGAGGTAATAGTGTTGTGACTTTTGATCGCTCAATCTGTTACGACGTGTATAGAGATGTTTTATAGGCTTGTCTTGTTCACTTTTGATTTCTTAATCGTTTTTACAACTGACAGATGACGTATCAAATGTTTGTGGCGCTATCCTTTATCTAAATGGCTCAGGATTCAGTAGTCGTGTCCATTTTGTATAGAATTTTTGTTTATTATTTTTAATTGGAATAAAAATTGTAAAACTATCTCTTTCATAGTAAATGGTCTTTCTTACTCAGACTCAAAAGGAAACTTGTTTTATGTTTAACGCATGTGTTTGTGTATCTGTATATCTGTCTGGGTTATAGGTCATCATGTTTCTAAACGGTCCATTTTTTACGGCAATTGATGGCGGCACTATTGGCAACTAATTGCCAATAATGGCAAAATGACTACAATTGTATGGCGCATAATCCAGTCTCCTAAACGGGCTACAAAACCCGGCAACAATAAAATAGAGGGCGGCTTAAACCACAACAAAATTGGCCGGGCAACATTGCGGAAAATAGATCGCTCAACGATTGTCCGGCAACCATCAAATCAATATTGGAGAGTACTGCCATATTTCCAGCCACAGCATTGTCGCCACAAATTGCCGTAAGTTTTTTTGTAAGATTACTAGCAATGTGAGATCGTGTCCCACATTACTAGCAAACATATTAACCCCTTCCAGATAAGCTAAATTGCTTGTGTTAGGAGCGGGTTCACGTCGATTGTATAAGACACCTGTTCGATCAACGGCGAGAAAAAGAGTAGCGAGTAGCGATTTATCGCTCAAGAAACGTACATTCTTGTAACCGCGTAAACAAAAGGGATACAGATAATAATAGTTGATCGCTTAGTGTTCCCACTGCCGGCGAGTACACGCTCTATACTGCATCTCTTTTGTTTACGCAGTCGGAAAATACATCTGCTGGTACGCTTCTTGAGCGATAACTCGCTACTCGCTTCTCGCTCATCGTCGTTAGTGGGACAGGTGCCTAATGGGTAGGACCCGCGACCTCACTATTAGGCTACAGCCAATATTTTCAAACTATTGCTACTATTATCAAGTCAAATCTGTATTTATATTTTAAATAAACATCAAAACGATTTGCATTTGATAACGAACACTTATGACGTCATAACTGCTTGCTATCAAATCATTTTCTATTAGTATTTACTTTGATGATTATAAGTATTTAAATGTGTTAAAAGAAGGTAATCTATACTAATATGATAAAGAGGAAAGATTTGATTGTTTGTTTGTATTTAATAGGCTCCGAAATGACTGGACGGATTTGAAAAATTCTTTAATCGTTGTGAAGCTACATTAACCCCTGGGGACATAGGCACACTTTTTTGAACGGGAACTACGCGGGTGAATATTAAAAAAAAAAATATTTCGTTTTATACATTTGGGTACAGGTTAGGTTTTATACATTTGGAGTTTCCATTTAAGCTATATAATGCTTGTGAGAGGAGACTCCGCTCTTCCGAGTTATGTATAGGATTAGCGTGTAATATAATACACTCACAGTATTCTTTAGACTTGATATTATTCCCTGATTAGCGTAAAATCCTTAAACCTGGCCAACTAAGTGCCAATTTCATTTCCTAGGTAGCTAAATCAATATGTATATATGAGTGTACATTAGGCCCGCACTGTGGGCCACTCGATCACTCGCCGCGGACAAAATAATGGAACTGATAAACGTCGAGTTTCCGCAAACAATTACCCCTCTAGTTTCCTAAGTGGAACTCGATTTTCACCACTTTATACACGGTTGAATATTTTACCAACTTTCCCCACTCCCTACGAGGCAGAAAATTGGATCGGTGCAGACTATATATGTGTGTATCTAGGTTAGGCAAAGCGGATTTGTTGGGCAAATTGGATAGAAATTACAGCTTCTAGATTCTCTCTGTTTATTCTGGATGCAATTTTAATCACTTTTTAAATAAGAACACAATTAGAAAATTAGAAACACGCCTGCCTTAAGTGTATCTACATATTTGAAAGTAATTGTTTTATTTTGACCCGATCAGATGAAAAATATTACTCGAGCGGAACTTTAATTACAATTACTGACGGGTATATTGTTTATTTACTCGTATACGAGTAAATAATATACCCGTAGGCCGTAGGCCCACTTTCTATCTCAAAAAAGAAATGCATGAATTTTCGTATTCTTAATTTTTTTTGAGTTTATGGGGCCTATTCTTATTAATTTTTGGATAAGCAGAAGTAGGAAGGTCTCTGTATCACCACTTCATTTTTAATCGAAACTTCGTTTCTATTTAATCAGAGTAAGCCTCCTGACTAATTTAAAGTTGTTTCGAACAATGGTACCTATTGTCAGAATCGTTATATTTTGTCATCTAAATCCATTTAGGCGTTTAGAAGTAAAGCACAGCATGTAAGAACTTTAAAATACAATAGATACCTACATTCATTTTTTGGACAGTCATGTAAAAAGACTGTAATAAAATATAGTTTTGACGTGATTATGTCTTTAAAAATTGATGACCGGGTGCACGCATAAAAAAATGTTACGGTCCGTCACGTTCCGCCTGCTGATAGGCTGAAGTATTGTGGCCGTCTGTAGCTATCACAGGCATAGTTGCTTATTACAATGTCATCAATGTTTTGACAATTGCAGTGACATGCGATACAATAATTAAAAATTACAAAAACAACTCACAGGCATGGTTGTTTATTACAATGTCAAATATATTTTCTTATGACAATACTACGTTAAATTATCGTCCGTCAACCGACTTAACAGACAACCATTTTTTTCTGTAATAAATACAATCCTTCAAAATCGAAAAATAAAATTAACAGAAAATTATATACCTAAATAAAATTAAAAGATAAAAGAAAGACCACTTCGGACCATTATGTTCAAAAGGCATTCCGAGATCTTTAAGCGATCTCTACGTGTGCGTTGCTCCAGCGCGAATTAAATCGACTGCGTCTGTGGCGCAGTGGGAGTGTGTCCGACTGCTACGCAAGAGGTCGTGGGTTCGATTCCCACACGAGACACTACTTTGTGTGATCCACAAATTGTTGTTCCGAGTCTGGGTGTACTTTGTGTCCGTGATTTGTATGTTTGTAAAGTCCCCCGCGTCACAGGGCTTGTACCCTAATGCGGGAGTTGTCTTTTTTAAAAACAAAACAAAAACAAATAAAATATTTTGCGCAATCTCAATATTGTGTGAAAATACGCTGTACAAGTAAACACTGTCCAATTCTATACCCAGTGTTTCAATAAATCAAAAACCCTGCCAACGTATTCATGTTCATAATTGTGGTATGAGAATCCTTGGTTTACTGATGGTACGATATCAAATGATATATGGCAATATTACCCCAACTTCCCTCCAAAAAGTGGACGATCAGACCGGTTTTTAGATTATATCAACCACCGTTCTTTGAGATAGTTGATTGACTTTTAAATGCAAGTAATGTGTTGTTAGTTTATGAAATATATTTGTAATTTCCTTGTTTATCGAGAATTCCGTTTTACGCCAAAGAAAACAGGGGTCTTGATGTGTTTTAACTGTGACTGTGGAGTTATAGCACCCAAATGGATGGACGTTTTTGTTTGTGGTATTTTTTTATAGATAACTAGCAATGTGTGATTGTCAATCCTGTTAACCCCTCCAGCTAAGCTCTATGGCTTGTGTTAGGAATGGGTTCACGTCGGTAGTATAATGGTCAAGACCCACGACCTCACGATTGCGAGACCGATGCTTTAGCCATTAGGCTACCGCCGCTTCAGAATGATTAGTTAACTGATTTAATTGGGATGGGAAAATTATTCTATTATATTCATTATTGTTAATGCGACGCGTAACTACTAACTATTATACTGTGGATGCTTTGGATTTCATGACAATATAATTTAGATTATGCAAGAGGGCAAGAGAATTATAGCCCAGGTGCCAATATCCTGAAATCGAACCGTATCAAAACACTTAAACACTAGGCAGGCCTAATGTCAGTGATAACGATTTGATTCGATTTAGTATCTAGGGAGTCGAGTCCTTCTTCATGATATTTGATCCGTGTCCACGGCAAGCCCGTGTAAACTGTCAAAATCTTGTCATAATGGTAAATGGGGAGGTGTGTACAAAAATTTCCGCCGCGCATGCAATTTAATGCATATCTAAGCGTAGCTCTCCGTTTACCATTATGGCAAGATTTTCGCACAGGCTTGCCGTGGACCGGGAAAAATATCGTGAATAAGGATCTCGACTCCCAAAAAGGTTTGCATTGCACCAGAGGTATGATGATTATTATAATATCTTTACAGAACTAGAACAAGTTTTTTGAAAATCATTTGTGCAAGTTAACTTTGATCTCCGCTGAATACTCTCGTGTACGATATTTACTACTGTTACCATAAGACAGAAAATCATAATCTCTCATTGTAAAAATATCGTATGTGCAATACACAGGCATATCCAGTTATAACTAAGACAAGTGGGCTCAACAAATTAGCATATGCATTCAGACCGCTCCGTTTGATTCATTGGCACACTTCCTTGTTGGTTTAGCCCGTAATTATAGTACGAGTGACTGTATACCATCGGTATTGATTGTACAAATGGTTCTTAAAGGGGAGAAAGGGCTGAGTGTGTTTTGAAAGTAATGTTCTCCAAAATAAATTTGGTCTAGACCAGCCATACTTAACCTGCGGCCTGCCGGCCTTTTATGGTTGGTTCACTTGGCATTACTTTATTTTCAACCATTTTGAAATTTTCGGGCACATTTGAAAGACTGACTGTGCTGAAAGGTACTGCATAACACTATCGCGCCGCGGTGCGCGATACGGTAATTTTAATAACAGCATTCATTATTTTTTAATTAAGTGGACATCAGGGTCCTTATTCACTATCTTTTTTTTTCGTTTTTGCGTCAAGCCCGCGCTTTTAACTGTCAAAATCTTGTCATATAGTATAAATAGAGCTGCGCTTAGAAACGCATCGCACATGCGCGCGACATCATTGAGCACACCGCGCATGCGCCAGTAAGCGCGGGCTTGCCGCGAAAACGAAAAAAAAACATAGTGAATAAGGACCCTGATTGTATGTACAAACATTCTACGGAACATAATTTTTCTAAAATAAAATAGACAGAGTTTTTACAGAAACAAACTTACATACTCGTACTCTGATCTGGTTGATAAAATAAGGCTATCATGCCAAGCCAAATCTTGACAAGTGTTAAAAGGTTTGATTAAAGTTCTATTAACACCTAAAAATGATTCAAATTGGGGAGGGGGCGGGGGATGAGTAACATGTATTTGTGGCACCTTTAAAATTAAGGTTTAGTAAAGCTGGTCTAGACGGTCAATATCGTTAGAGACTAACCAACTGCGCAGGAGTTATTCTAATGCTTAAGTAGATTCTCTTTTTGCTTAGTCTACAGTTTTGAAATTCGACACGATCGGAAAGAGATTAGGCGCAGGGTCGATTGCTGAATGTGCTTCCCGAGGCACGAAAGAGTGTAGCACTTTTAGAAAACAGTCACAATCACATCTGTAAACCAACAGTGGCGACGTTGCTTAATCTTTCGATCTCATTAGCTCGATCTTAAGTTGTTATGAAGTTATGTAACCCGATATAAATAATATACTCATATCAACAAATATAATCTCCTACTGCTGGGCATGGGTCTCCCCAGTAGAACCTACCTATTATAGATCCAGGGGGTATTTACCATAATCGCCACGCTTGGCGAGCGGGTTGACAATCGCAGTATAGCTTTAAAGTACGCCGAGGACGCTGCTGCCCGTCCTCCGGTGTGAAATCCCTTAGTCACCTTGACGACACCCACGAGAAGAGATGGGGTGGTGCTATTCTTCAGCCGGTTCCTAAATAGGCTGCACAAACTGTACTTCCAAGACTGGGTTTTTTTTTTAATTTAAAGTCTTTTGAAATGTCCTTACTATTACCTGATGCTGGGGATAGATTTGAAAAAAAAACTCTATTTATATGTACTAACTACCTGTACTAATATTATACCTACCAATAAACTAGACAAGCATAACATTCAAAAGCTTCAAAAACAATCTTCAAAACCATCTTCGTTCTTTCCAGGCGAAGGTTCCTGCAACAGCAACGATGGATACAGCCAGCGTACCCCCACAGACGACAAATCCCCACCAGGCAGTGACGACGACACACCCAGACCAGGGTCAGCAGCCGACAACAAGAAGAAACACAGAAGAAACCGTACCACCTTTACTACATACCAGCTTCATGAATTGGAGAGAGCGTTTGAGAAGTCACATTATCCTGATGTTTACTCAAGGGAAGAGCTGGCTATGAAAGTGAACCTGCCTGAAGTGAGAGTGCAGGTCAGTTGCTTTTTTATTTATTATTGAAACTCCCGTAAAAGAATTCCTAGCGTAGTTCTTTTGAAGGCTAAAATTCGCAACAAGTTCATCCGACAAAAAAACAAAATTACGGCAGACAATGAGCTGGGGCCTTATTCACAATCTTTTTTTTTGTATTCGCGTCAAGCCCGCGCTTTTAACTGTCAATATCTTGACATAATGGTATATAGAAAACTGCGCATAGAAATGCATCGCACATGCGCGCGGACATCTTTGAGCGCAACGCGCATGTGCAAATTCGCGCGGGCTTGCCACGGAATCTAAAACAAACATAGTGAATAAGGACCCTGGTGATATCTACTGCAGCACCGATAGAAGCTGTAGCAAAAGATAAGTAGAGAATGAGGATAATTTAACGTATGGTATGTTTAGAAAAAGAGAAGAATATGGTTTAGGTATTTTTTATGGCGGAAAAGCAATATTTTGTGAAAGGATTTGAGCAGTTGATATAAGCCTATTATAACTTACTCACTAAAAAGTGAAAAATAAGACACTTTCTTACAAAAAATTATTATCGTCTTCAAAAATAAATACAGGGCAACAAAAAAAGCAAAAAATAATAAAGAACAACAAAAAATAAAAAAACATTCTGAAGTTGGTGCCATGAAATAGTAGATTTTATGTTTTATTTGGCACCAACTTCAAAGTAATATTTATTTGTAATCTTTATTGATTGACCTACTTGTCAGTTCTATGCATTCATTAACTGGTTTCAAAAAGTATTACTAGTAATTCATTACTTTTCTTTACTAGTAAATTTATAGAATTCGTTATCAATAAAATATCTTCGTTTTTCTCTGATTAGTAAATCAATATACAGTCAAGAATGTTGTAAATATAATATTCAATGTAGTAGAATATATCTACTTTAAAAAAAAACTAGCAAACACAAATGAATATTGTTTGTTTTTTCTTATTTTTCAAAATAAAGCAATGTATCGAAGAGTATATATATATATATATATATATATATATATATTACGGGTCTTAATCGCGTGAATAACTAAAGGTAAAATACCTCACGGGTAGAGTCTACCAGTGACCACGGCCGTTGCAATACGGTCGAAACGTCGGGCAATAAACAAGGTATTTTATCTTAAGTTATTCACGCGATTAAGACCCGTAATATATCATTTCATAATGTGTACAAATCGCGAAAGTTTATCAACATTTACTTCATTCTTCTGTGTTAAAAGTATTATAAACTCTCAATGAATAGCATTTTCGACTAAATCAAAATCCACTAAAGTATATTTCGTCATAATAGAACGAACACTACAAATATTGGGTGAAGGGCACTATGGAAGGGTAAAAGGGGCAATAATGAACCCAAGGGGCTTATGCCACTCAATCCCCTTACTACGCGAACATATGTCAGACGATTGATCAACGACCAGTTTGTATGACCCTCCCCAGACTCAACCCCGAACAAAAAACACACGTAATTTATAAATCGTTAGCGAATTTAGGGGTCAAATTAAAGTGGACATTTCTTAATTGCTTTCTTATGTCTGTGTTTATGTGTAATGGATTTTAAGACTAATACAGTTGTGATAGAGTGGAAATTGGATTGGATTTATTTTCTCTGTAACTATGTTTGTGGTTGCCTACTAATCTGACACTTGGTTTTCAATATAGGATAAGCTGATTTTAATAGGTTGCAATGAAATATCATGGTATTTGATAATAGTCAAGCCGGAGGACTTTTCTTCTTTCTGGCGTTACATTAAATTTTATTTTAATGTGGCCTAGAACGCGTTCACGTCGACTGCATTGATGTAGGCAGCCATGAAGTATTCTTGGGTGCAGGTGGTGCGGCACACAGGACAGTATATAAGATGGGAATGGGAACTGTAATGGACTGTACAAACGACTCTGGTTGGCACCCACCAAGAATGTATGTATATTCCTTGCTCCGACCGACCTGAGTCAGAAGTATGTGTACTTATTAATTTCGACTGGTCTAGGTGAAAACATCCTTGGGACAGATCTCCAAAAGAGACACACGTCAGCTATAGACCATAATACAAAAATAATTTCTCAATGTTTTAGGAATCTTCAGTCTCATAACGCTTTAGCTTATAAATCGATAAGAAATCCGACCTGATAGAGATCTAGGGCCGTACTATGAACATTTAAATTATTCACCAAGTGCAGGGCAGTTCAACTTCATGTTTGAATAACGCCTGTCACTCGCTGAACTGCTGTCAACAGCAAAGAATTGATAATAGTCTAAGATCCCGCTGTACAACGACCTTCACCGAGATGTTTATTTCATGAAACGTATTTTATATTTAATTTAATATGTCAATAAATATATTGCATATGGGTTGCCTAACCAATTTTAGTCCAGGGTATTTTAAATTAATAATTTGAAAAATTTTTTTTTTTAATTATTATTTAAAAATACTCTGGACTAAAATTTAAGGAGTTGTAAAAATGGCGGCACACTGACCGGCCATTATTTTTACAGCTCCGAGTTTATCTTGTAAAAAATGATTTGAATACGTGATAATTGACTTAGATCGAGACTATATGCATGTAATAAGTGCATAAATACTTGACACTGGCAGAAATTAGCCGTTAAAACGGCTAGATAGCCATAAACTTAAAGAAGAAGAAGAAAGAATTGATAAATAGACAATAGGTCGCTCGCCGGTTTGGTGACATCATCACTTACTTCCCTGCGTTTTGGTAGGATTTTGGTATGACATTAGCAGGTTAGTTTAGTTTTTGGCTATAAAAATTCATGGTACGACCCCAGGATCGACTGTTTAATCTATACTAATATTATAAAGCGGAAGAGTTTGTTTGTTTGTTTGTTTAAACGCGCTAATTTCAGTAAGTACTAGTCCGATTTGAAAAATTATTAATTTTTTTTGTTGGATAGCCCATTTATCGAGGAAGGCTATAGGCTTTATAACATTACGCTACGACTAATAGGAGCGGAGCAGCGACGAGAAATGTTGCAAAAACGGGAAAAATATGCGTAAATTTTTCCCGTTTTTGCAACATTTCTCGTCGCTGCTCCGCTCCGCAAGTTGCGCGGGAAAGCTAGTAAATAATAAAATTAAGAGTTTTCTGAGGCACGAAAGAGTAGACATTTTTAGAATACTGTCCATCGGAATTTTTTATTCGCTTACTTGAAAAGCCGTGAAATTTCACGGCTTTTCAAGTGTTTCAACGAAGAGTTAAAACACTTGAAAAGTCGTGAAATTTAGCTGAAAATCAATACAAACTTTGCTAAACATCACACGTCCTCTAGTTAAGTGTTTAATCACATTACTAGTACGTGCTAGTTGTATGTTGGGGCGAGGTGTCGTTTAGTGGCGCGAGTTAAGCAAATTACCGGCCGCTTCCGTCGCAGACGACGTCTCGCTATCTAGTACATTGCACTATTTTAGTTTGTAAATTAAATGAAAATAATGATTTAGTGTTTTAAAAATCCTATCGCAGTCCACTGCTGGACATAGGCCTCTCCAATTGCACGCCACTTTGTTATATCTTCGGTTTTAAAAATATATATTTACAGTACAGGTTACAGTTTGATTTAAATATACGGGCTTTCTTTGTGACGTGTGACAGAGTTTTTGAGTGAAAATGAAACAAACATTCACCCATTCATCCTTGCTCACAAACTTTTTTTTTAACTTTTAGGGTTCCGTAGCCAAAATGGCAAAACGGATATATTTTCCCTTATAGTTTCGCCATGTCCATCAGTCCGTCCGTCCGTCCGTTCGCAGCTTTGCTCAGAGACTGTTAGTGCTAGGAGGCTGTAATTTTGCATGGATACACATATTACTTATGCCGATAAAATGAAAGAATATAATATAGTTAAAGTGGGGTGTGATTTTTTTTTCTCACCTACCCCATCGTGTGGGATATCATTAGATAGGTCTTTAAAAACGTTTAGGAATTGGGAAGACGATTTTTAGATTTAGGGATCCAGTTGTAAACTATTAAGCTTTAAAGTGCACATATTTGTTAGAGTCAAGTATCCCCCCGCCCTGCCAGCTAAATGGTTGATGTTGGGTATGTAAAACTAATGATAATGCACCACGCTCATTATTTGAGTCCATCACTACATATGTAGTATAAAACATAGTCACTGTCTCTGTCCCTATATCCCTATGTTTGCTTAAATCTTTAAAACTACGCAACGGATTTTGATGCGGTTTTTTTTAATAGCTAGAGTGATTGAAGAGGAAGGTTTATATATAATAACATCCATATATTTTATACCCGTGCGAAACCGGAGTGGGTCGCTAGTTAGTTCTTAAATTCCATTTGTGCCCTTCAACCAAAACACAGTGACGCGTTAGCATTACTATTTCACAGAATAATAACTGACATTGTTGTGGTACCGACCAAGACGGCCTATGGGTTAGATCTACCACTCGTAAAATCAATTAATACATATATAGTAGTAGTGGGTAGGACACTGTTTAATACAGAAAATGTATTTAAGAGCCTTAATATAAGAAATATTTAGTAGATGCATATTATATAAAAAGAAAAGAAAGAGCCATCTAAAGTTATATTTTAGAACAAAGAAAACAATGAGTCCCCGTAATTCATACAAATCACACTAATATTATAAAGGCGAAAGTTTGTGAGTATGTGAGTGTGTATGTTTGTTACTTCTTCACGTCTAAACGGCTGGAGCGATTTTAATAAAATTTGGTACGGAGTTAGCTGGCACCCTGGATTAACACATAGTCTAATAAACCGCGGGTAACACCGTGGGGCACAGCTAGTTCTATCATAAAGATGCATACGCAGTGTATAATTTGAATAACAAGTACATCTTAATGACCGTAGATGTACCGACCTTGTCTACCAAAAGGGTCTACCTATTCATACATATACATATAAACGACTAAACTAAAGGGTATCTTAATTGAAACGTCCACTAGTGATGGACAGACACCGTCACTAATTACTGTGTTTCGAACAACCAATACAATACTAAATACCGTGAAGTAAAGGGTTTTAGTGTACACTAATTACATTATAAATTACTATATTTTGTTATTTAGATAGGAACGTAAACGCAGTTGACGTTTAATTGAAACTCTATTTTTTGACGTGATAACGTCTTATATGAATCGATATCCGGTTGCATGTACGAAAAATTGTCACGGTCCGTCACGATCCGTCACGTTCCACCTGCTAATAGACTGAAGTACACTTCACTAAAACTGTCAGAGACATGGTTGATTAATACAATGTCATCAATATTAATGGCCATTGCAGCGACGTGCGATACTATTGGAAAAAATAAAAAAAGCTGTCACAGGCATGATTGTTTATTACAATGTCATCAATGTTTTCTTATGACGTCATAACGTAAAATTATTAAACCGACTTTACAGACAACCATTCTTTGTGCTTTTTATAGCCTATGCCCGATTGATGTATAGGTTTATTACCATCCGTTATTAAAAGTTTTATTAAAATGCGTCTAGTAGTTTTCTGAGGAAGAGTAATATTCGATTATAACCTTGTACCTACTACTTAAGAAGTTCGAAGGACTCTCTTTAAGAGACAGTCGAAAGGTCGGGTCGGGTCGAAGTCCATCACGCAGACTCACTACAAATATTATCTTCGAACCATAATAGGTACAGGTGGTTCATATTTCCCCACTCTCCTCTACTAAAATAACTAATAATTCTAGCTTTCGCCCGCGGCTTCGCCCGCGGCGATGTCGGTTATCGCGGTAAAAACTATTCTATGTCCTTCTCCATACCAAATTCCATCATCTTGGTTTAGCTTTTTAATCATGAAAGCGTAACAGACAGACATATAGTTACTTTTACATTTTTAATATTAGTATGGATAAGTGTGCGAAATTTCATACTGGGCCAGCGCATTTCTCGTTACAAGGGGTTTTGCTTCATGTATTATATATAGAGATAAAAAGAAAGCCCTCTTTCTGACGAAATCGAGTAAAACGTAGTAAAGATCTATCCAAAGCTAAGGTCTATCACATTTTTTGTGCCAATAACCCTGCGAATATAACCCTATTGAACGTGAAAGCCATTAGATCGTCCCACCCCTATAATTTAAAACATCGTTAAGTACATTTAGAACAAATTTCACAATACACAAAAACCCATTAAAGTAACTCTTTTAACAATTGAAACATATCACAATCTTATCTTATCTCAAATTAATCGTATTCTTCTATAAAAAGTCAGTCACATATAAACACTTCTATTCTCTAACCCACCAGTTTAAAATGACCTCTCTAAACTAACTCACAGTTCATAGTGACAGGTCTTGTAAGCCTGTTCTATTTCAATTGATCTACCGGAGTGAAACAACAATTTTATTTCGGTCTTTGTTACATTTGAAGTGGTTAGGAATGAGGGGTCTGTTATTACTGGTTGATTAACAATGCCGTAGTGCATTAAGCGCCAAATAGACAACAATGCTAGGCGATGGTAATCGAATTCGCTGCTTTGATCGAAAAATGTAGGGTGACCATAAAATTTGTAGTTTAATGGGACTTTCTTTAAAAGTTTTCATATGAGAGTCTGTTGGATAAAGTGTTTGGCTTCTTAATTTCCTTGTTCAAATATGACTAAAATAAAATTTAAAAAAGGTAGGTATTTATTTGATTGTTTTTTGATTTTTGAAATGTGTGCTTTCATAAAGAAAGAATACGGCTAAAATAACTGCTTAATTATACCTTATTATGAATGATAAGTTATCTTAAAAATCTAGATTACTCTACTTATTTTCAATTTTTGATTTTTATTTATTTATTTTAACTTATTACTCACAAAATTTTGTTACAATACCAGACTTTATATCACTAGAATTTCCAGCCAACCTGTGTGACAATTCATAACAGAATCATTAAAACTACTAAATCTTCTTACTAACACAAAACGAACACTCCAAAACATATCCTTACCAAATAAAAATCTCACTACACCTACAGTACAATTGAACAAAATGGAACACCAAAGAAAAAAGTATACGAAAAAAAGTCTAAAGCAGTAAAACGTCATCACCTCTTTTCGGAACACTTCCTAATGTGCACTCATTACATTCACCCCAAACATCTCAATAGGTCGTCACTTATCGCCGCTACGCTTGACTGGCGACCAAACGTGCTAATAAACGTTTTTGTACCCTACCCCTTACAAAAACCACCAAGGAATTATGTACCTTATGAGTTTAAGAATAAGGTTTATTTTTGAGTGATAATTGTAAAGGGTAGAGCGAGGGGTGTGGAAAATGGGCTTTTATAATGTTTGTTTAGTGTTGCAATATTGTTTTGTGCGAATTGGTAGTGATGTGTCACGTTTTTTACTTAATAGGGCTGTTGAAATTGTTACATAATTTGTAATAGGATAGTCGTTAAGTAATAACATTACTAGTCTTTCTGTTCTTCGCGACTTTGCCTGCGTTATGTTTGATTTTTGTTGTTATTTGTATTCTAGTGTATAAACTACTTACCACAATAGTTTATTGAGAGAATGAGCAACAAACATCCATCCGTCTTTACAAACTTTCCGATTTACAATATCAGTAACATTTTTTTTCAATCTGGTTTTACCCGACTGCGCAAGACTGTAAGTACTGTGTATGTATGTATATTTCTTTGGCACCTTCTAGAGCCTAAATGGCTGAATGGATTTTGGCTTGAGAGGTATGGTTAGATTCGTCTCAGATGCGAGAGTGAGACTGGGTACATTAAAATTAGAAAATGAATAATTAGCGGTATTTTGACGCCAAATATTTCAATTATAAATTAATCGGGTTTTTTGTTTTGTATTAATTTAGCATGTTTCGCTAGTATTACATTAAAGCTACCGTGCACTATCAATATAGAAAACATTTCTCCTGCGTAGTTAGTCTCCCATTAGAAAAAAAATCTCTTGATGAGAACTAAAAATTAAGTTCACGAATAGGTTAAAATATAAACACAGAGATAAATCAACTAGGTTTTTTTCATTTAAATGTATGGAGGAAAAAATCGTCTTAGGTCTTGTAATTGTAAATAACGAAACATGTGTTTTGACACACGCGGGCGAAGCTGCAAGCGACCGGGTGAAAATATATAACAAAGCATAAAAATCTCTTAAAGAAAACTACTTAACTTAATAGTGTTGTAAGAAAACCCATAATTTTCTCACCGCAATAATTACCGTTTCACTTTAGTCCGTAAGAAAGGGTTCAGTGCGCTATTAACTGTTTTTGTACCGTCACGTTCTCGTTAACAAAATGTCTGGCTTCCGACACTAATTATAATTACTTTCGTTGATTTGCTAAGTGATTCGTGTATGCCGATAGCGGGATTAATCACTTTTTATTGGTTGAAGGTATTTATTAGACTTGTCTTGAGAATGTTTTGTCAGTTAATGTTGATAGACTATTATGGTTTTTAATATGTATCTGTTTTAATGATGTAGATATCAGTAAATTTAAGAGATTAGCGAAATTAAGAGAATCCAATTACGTTTTCATAATAATTTATTAATTTATGCTCATAAACAAGTGTATTACATTTTATAGTAAAGTGCATGCGTGCATAAAAGAATAGAAAAAATTGAAGTCTAGTAACATAGCCCAGATAGGTGTTTCGATTCCGGCCCGGTTTGGCATACGGAAGTCTCGGGTTCGATTCCTAGGTCTGAACTTCAAATTACTACTACTACTTTTTAAAAATGCAATTATTGTATTAATGTACTACATTTTATTTTGTTAGATTGGTCAGAATTTTGTCATGATTAGAAAGACATTAGAGTGAGACTGGCAGGCTTAAGATGCTCGAAGACGTAATACGGAGGCTGATGTCATTTCAGAAAACAGTCACCCATGTACGATCATATTGCTTAACCTTGCTGCTAATTACGCAGTAACAGGTCACGGATCCTTTAAATACACTATTGATTAGTAGTAGAATAATTAGCAATAATAACTTATTACCATCTACTTACCCCTATACATTCATAACTAGCTTTTGCGCGCGACTCATAATATTGGTTTTCGCTATAAATCTATTTTATATCTTTCCCCGGCACTTAAACTGTCTCCATACCAAATTTCATATAAATTGGTTAGGCGGTTTAAGCTTGAAAAGGTACAGACAGACAGATAGGATTCTTTCACATTTATAATATTAGTATGGAGTACATTAACATCTTAACCAGTGATGCTTTATCTTCTACTATTTTGGTTTGAAAATAAAAGGAAAAATAAAGACAAAACATTTGCTATTTTAAATGTAATGAGTCCTAGGAGTTAGTTTTTAGACCCTGTTTTACCCGCATTAAAATAGAGAGACGAGCAAAACGTGCGCCTGATGGTAAGCGTTACAATAGTCGTTCCTTCGTCATCATTGTTCGGCGCTCCTCATATGAGACATTGATTGCATAAATCTCATTTGCCCAGTAATTACACTGAGTAAGTACCCTTCAACCAAAATCCAGTTAAAAGTACTATATCACGGAAGAATAACTTACAATATTATGGTACCGACCAAGACGGCCTATGAATCAACCACTCATACCCTCTCCAACAAAACCCCATTTACTTATTTCATTATCTATTATTATTCCCATTGAATAGATCATAATAGCAACAATTAATATAAGGGTAAATAAACGCAATTTACACGCTCGTAATAGTGTCGGTAATCCCGTGACCGATCAGGAAAAGTCTCGCTTTATATGGGATTACGGACACCCTAGTCTGTGTAAATGTATGCAGCTGTGGCATAAGGGAATGTACACATTGTTATGTTTTAGTACATAACACGTTTCTATGCTTACTTATATACCTACAAATTAGAACTAATCAACTGGTCATGAGCTTAACACTTGGAACAGACGCCTAACCTCAAACTAATTATTATTACTTTTTTTAAGATCTGTTACTTGACGTTTTCAAATAATTATTAATTTGGTTTTACGGAATAAAGATATTTATTCCGTATTGCAACGGCCGTGGTCACGGGAAGACCGTTGCAATACGGTCGAAACGTCGGACAATAAACAAGGTATTTTACCTTAAATTATTCACGCGATTAAGACCCGTAATATATATATTTTAATAATGTGTACAAATCGCGAAAGTTTATCAACATTTAAAGATATTTAAGTTTGAGTTTATCTATCTATCAAATATCTACAGGATGATTTGCAATATACCTATCTATTAATAACCTTCCGCTCGTATCTTCAGTAAATAACACAAAATAAATAAATAATAATGTCTAGGGACAACTCACACAAAGCTAATCTGATCCCAAGCTAAGCAGAGTTTGTACTATGGAAACTGGACAACCGATAAACATATTTATAAATTTCTAAATACATACATATTATAGATAAATAACACCCAGACACAGATAAAACCCCACCACCCAGGATAAAACTTTGTGTGATGAGCACGATGGTTATTGTGTCTGGGTGTCGCTTAACTATGATATGTATGTTTATCAGTTGCCAGATTAGTTTGGGATTAGATGGCGTTGTGTGAGTTGTTCCAAGATACTGTACAGTGCATTAATTTAAGACGACGTTCAAGTAGCTCTTAGGAGTAGTCACGATTCGCGAGTTAATAATTAAATTCAATCAATTAATAACAACGTGCAACCCGCTTTTGAATATGTTGTGCCACATTCAAACTGAACTACTGGACAGTGTTCTTAGAATTTTATATACGAAATGAGCTCACATATATATTAAAATATGAGGCAAAAAAAGTAACAAAATGTACCTAACATATCATTTGAAAATTTATGATATTTCAGTTTTCGCACGTGGCTCCGTCTGCATAAATGCCGCATGAATCACGAAAAAAAATCCTCTATGTCCTTCCCCGGGACTCAAACTATCTACATTCCAAATTTTATCTGAATCGGTTTAACGGTTTAAGAATGAAAACGTAAAAGACACACAGACAGAGTTACTTTCACATTTATAATATTGGAGTGGGTATAAAAATATCTCGGCTGCAATAGAACCTCAAAGTGGAGGAGATTGAGATAGAGACAGAGTCCATTGATGGGAGACCGTTTTCGGAAAATCGTTGCCTATTTTTCGAAAACACCTCTATGTCTCAAAGAGCATGTCAGGCCGTTGATCTTAGGATTTGATTGAATTTTATATATATAGATTTTAAAGAGGTTTGATTTGTATTTTTGTATGTAACGAATAAACTTAAAAGTTACTGTACCGATTTCAATCATTCTTTCACCATTAGAAAGCTACAATAACTGGGAGTAGTATACTTTATTGTAAAAAAATTAGAGATCCCTATGAAAATTACAATATACATTATCTCGAATTGTGATCTCAAATTTTTTTAATATTATTTTTAAATCAAGTTACAAAAAACTACTATATGACATCCGTGCGAAGCCGAGGCAGGCAACTAGTCATCTATAAATTAATGAGCGATTAACGTCGAAAGGAATAATTCAAATTATATTTAACCCTAAAATATCCACGGGAATAAATTGCATTCCACAGGATGATTTTTAAAATACTAATAATATAATCAAAATTATATAAACGTGGTCACGGGTAGACTACTGTGACTACCGAGGTATTTTACCTTAAATTATTCACGCGATTAAGACCCGTAGTAGGTATATAAAATTTCATGATGTGTACTAATCGCGAAAGTTTAAGAATAATATCAGTTTAAGAAAATCTATACTAATATTATAAAGCTGAAGAGTTTGTTTGAACGCGGTAATTCAGGAACTACGGATCCGAATTAAAAAAAATATTTCACTGTTGGATAGCTCATTTATCGAGGAAGGTTATATAACATCACGCTACAACCAACAGGAGCGGAGCAGCAATGAGAAATGTTGCAAAAACAGGGAAAATTTACACAGACGAAGTTGCACCGGACAGCTAGTATTTAATATACGTCTTCCACTTGTTTTTTGAGATATGGACTGGTTGATATATTTTACTGGAGTTTAATCATTGTTTATTGTGAGTTTTAAACCGTAAACCTGACAATAAAACATCAATTTTACTCCAGGATCTCACAAATGTGTGGTAGATGGTTGTGTGATAAAAATAGGTCGTAGGTAGTAAATCATTTTTTTAAACTATAATTTTATAACGAAATTATTGGGTGTAATATAAATAAGCCACGAACGGGAGAATATTAGTTTATAAAAAATCATCCTGTATAAAAATGATTAATTAACTGCTAAATAAAACGCTTAAAACTAAATAACTACACAATAACGAGTTAACAGTGTAGTGAGCATTGGATTAGCAGCGAGCGAGACGCCGCCTATCGAGTTAGTTCGCAATTAATATCTATTATAACCTAATCCCACACGAGTATGGCCCCAGAGGGTTGAGAACGGATAGACGAGCCAAGAGTATTAAGTGATAATCTATATAAACTATGAGACACTGGCATAAATTAGCTGGAATATTTTTTAAAAGTATTTCATTGATTTCTTTTTATCTTGCGACGAATCAGAAGGGTTTTAATCAATTTCAACGTGGATTTGTGGGCCCTAATTTTTTTAGAAAAAGCACTTATATTTGTATAATTGAACTAGTAATAATTTAAAGCTGAATTTCCTAAAACAGTGCAAAATAAACCTCTCTACAAAATTTCAGATCCTTCCCTATCCCAAGTCCAATTTTTGGGTGTTTTGTAATGTTTTTTTTACATGGGGATAACTGCATACTACTATTCAACTGTTACTGTTTACCTGATTATGTAACAATAAATAACACAAACATCCCAGTAATATTTTCACTATAATTTTTTAAAGAAAAACGGTTGTTTATAAAGTCGGGTTATGAACGAAGTTTAACGTGATTACGTGTTAAGAAAGCATATCGCCATTCACGTTGCCTAGCAACCAATCTATAACGTGACTTTTGTTAGACACTTTTCCGTGAATGCAGCTAGTCATCGATTTATAAGACGTTACCACGTCAAAACTAATTAAAACATTGAAAACTCATACATTTATATCACTTAGCGAAATCACATTCACTGTGTCTTTTTAGATCAATCAATCAATCAGCCTGTATCGGTCCACTGCTGGACATTGGCCTTACCTAATTCCCGCCACACCAGATCCTCAGCTGCTAGATTAGTAGAATTAGCACGACGGAGATGGTGTTTCTAAAATATAAAAAAAACTGGCCAAGTGCCACTATCTATAAAAATAGCAAAATAATCAAGTTTACTGTATGGGAGCCTGTTTTTAGTATTTGTTTTTATAGCGGCAACAGAAATACGTCATCTATGAAAATTTCAACTGTCTAAATATCACAGTTTATGAGATACAGCCTGGTGACAGGCGGACAGACGGACAGCGAAGTCTTAGTAATAGGGTCCCGTTTTACCCTTTGGGGTTAACCCTAAAAACGGCGGTATGTGTGTATACCTTTGTCTATTCTATTTATTTGTTCGTCTATGCCAGTAGAAGCGCGCAAGACCATATAATGATGTTAGCGCCAACGACGCGGTATAAACTTAAGTTGTCGTGTGGACGCGTACACTATACCTACCTAACCGACTAAATATAACCCTTTATAGACTACTAGCTTATGCCTGCGGCTTCGCCAGCATGGATGTCAGATTGTTACCAAAATGTTGAAGTTTCACACTAACTTTGCACTCCCGTTTTACCCCTTTAGGGGGTGAATTTTCTAAAATACTTTCTTAGTGCTCCCCGTTATAAAAAGGCCTGGGCAAAATTTCATGTTTCTAAACCTTATTTGATATTATTGAGCTTAGGCCCTGAGTTGATATGTCAGTCAGTCAATCAGCTTCTCCTTTTATATATAAAGATAAACTAGCTTTTGCCCGTGGTTTCGCCCGCGTGGATGCCAGATTGTTACCAAAATATTTTAACGGCAAAGTTTCATATTAAATTGGCACCCCCGTTTTACCCCCTAAGGGGGTGAATTTTCAAAAATCCTTTCATGTTCCCCGTTATAAAAGTTACTAAAAAAGTTAGGTTTAAAGCTTTATATAGGTATGGATATCCCTAAATAAAGCTTTAAAACTATTTTATCGATGTCAGTTTTGAGTGCAGCTGTTTCATTGTACGGAACGGCTGTAACGGATTTTAGTTAGAGTTCTGATAGCAATTTTTGATTATTATTTGGATTTTTATTATTTCCAATTTGTTTTTTTTTTAAATGTAAGTAAATAAGTAGCTCGTCATGTAAGTGTGGGTGCGTTTCCAATATGTCACGAGGACAGATTATCGTTCGTGGCTTATCGTGGTGTTCATGTTTACTTATAGGACGACTCGATTAACTGTCATCCACGACATTTTTGCAGTGAGGACACATTGTCATACCAGCCAGCATGACAGTCGTTATAATGGGAACAGCTAGTGACAACAGTCGTTCAACGATATTTTTTAAATTACAATTTGCATTATTCTAATGGGAAATTGCCCTTAGTTAACTTACCTCTTCTAGATTCCGAAAATAAACGAAGATATCCGAAAACATCCGAACATCACGATCAATTTCATCCGAAGACACACAACTCCAAGTACTAGGCTAACATAAGTCGCGTGGGAGTTACAATATGCCGACAATTTGCTCAACACAACGGGAAATTGTGTTTAGTACGATCATATCATTTGCACCCTGTTTCTTTTCATTTATCTTACACCCCTCAATATATTTGGTGGGCTTTTATTTTATTGTTAGGGTTTATTTCAAGTGTTATGAGGAATATCGATCCATGATCCGTTTGTATCGCGATATATCGTATCGCAATGAAAGGTTTAGATAAGTAATTTTTTACCGCCTTGTAAAATTGATTGTGGTTTTCGTTGTTAACGATTTTCTCAAAAGCTAGCTATCCGATTTAGATGCGGTTTTCGCTATTTGACTGCTTATTTTTCTGTAAAGGTTTTAATGTATAAAATATTGTCTTAGCTTATAAAACACCAGAGATATAGACTAAAACATAGGAGTGAGTTTGCGAAATTTGTATTCGATTATGTGCTTGATATTTTTTTCCTTAAAGACGGTTAATTTTTTTTCAAAGAGTTCATATATTTTCAAACTAACTCTGTACAATAAAAGACAATAAAAAAATAGAGCCAATAGACACAGGATATAGTTAAGAATGTTACTGATTATAGTGATTTTATTCTGTAAATATTCCAATTTAAATTTAGCTTGCTTTGTTTTCCTTAGGTCGTTCTCCAAAAAAGGAACGAAAGGACTTATTCATTTGTAGACGATTGTAGAGTACTTACTTTATGATACAACTGGTAGTACCACGAGTATAGATTTTGTCTGTAGGTACTGATGCTGACCTGTCAAGTAGTATTAAAAGAAATTAATATTAAACCCATTATACTACAGGTATTATTCTATGCCCGTGACATGGTATGTTATTTTAATTAGTTTAATCGTGATTATAATAATACGTTCCTGGGTTTGTATGAAATTCCGTTAAGAAATGTCAAACAAGACATCAGCTTACTGACGTGATAACGTCTTATCAATCGATGACCGGATGCACGCACGGCAAAGTGTCACGGTGCGTCACGTTCCGCCTGCTGATATGCTGAAGTATTGTGGCGTTGAGCTCATGGGCCCGGTTCAACTAAAGCAGTCACCGGCATGGTTGTTTATTACAATGTCATTATTGTTTGGCGATTGCAGCGACATGCGATACAATAAAAAAAAGGTTAAAAAGTCAAAAAAGAATTTAAAAAAATATAATATAAAAAAGCTAAAAGGTTGTTCATTACAATGTCATCAATGTTTTTTTATGACCTCATCACGTAAAATTATCTTCCATAAACGGACTTTACAGACAACCATTTTTTTATTTAAAAACGTACACGGAGCGTCATTTTCCATTGCTATTTTGCCATTACAATTCGTAAGTTTAGTTAGGTTTGTTCTCAATATACAGCTTACTAAGTTATAAATGTTACATCCGTAGGAAACTTTTGCAAAGACAAGGTTAGTCAATGTAGGTTACCGCTGTTAAAAACGGATGTCTGTAAAGTCGGTTTACGGATGATAATTTTACGTGATAACGTCATAAGAAAACATTTAGGTATTTACAACCATGCCGTTGCTTCGCTATGCAACAATTCGCTGTTGCTTAGCATCAAATCAATAACGTGACATGTTTAGAAACCAATCTATAACGTGACTGTTTTCTGTGATCGATTTTTATGACGTTATCACGTTAAAAAAATGGTTGTCTGTAAAGTCGGTTTACGGATGATAATTTTACGAGATAACGTCGTAAAAAAACATTGATGACATATCGCCATTCGCCTTGCAACCAGTCAATAGCGTGACTTTTTTTCTTGCGTGCACCCGATCATCTATACTAATATTATAAAGCTGAAGAGTTTGTTTGATTGAACGCGGCAATCTCAGGAACTACTGATCCGAATTGAAAAATTATTTCCCATTAATCGAGGAAGGCTATAGGCTATATAACATCACGCTACGATCAATAGGAGCGGAGCAGCAATGAAAAATGTTACAAAAACGGGGAAAATTGACGCATACGAAGTTGCGCGGGTCAGCTAGTTGATTTATAAGACGTTATCACGTCAATAAACAACTTGCCGTTATGATTCACTATTGAACTAGAGGAAAAAAATATGAATAGGGCCTTATTAAGAAATTATTACTTAGATGTATTGTTAGACCCTAATATTAGTTGAAAAGAGTTCTATTATAGAAAAAGGTAATCATAACTTAGAACCTTTGTTCAGTAATAATTTGATTAAAATTTGACAGGTCCATCCTGTATAAAAAAAAACTTTTAAAATAACAGGAAACTACTAAATAAGGGTAATTCAATTACAAAGGATCAGCCATTTTATCTTGAACTTTAAAAATAAACCAACAGTTTACAATCGTGGCTCATTTTATAATGGTTGTTAAGTCAAAAAAATTGTCCATTTAATTTTGAGCTCTGACCTATTAAGGAAAAAGAAACGAATGGTCTACGACCATGGATCATGATAATTTGGTTTCGAATTAAAAGCAGTTATAACTTGAGCTCTGTTTCGTTTAAAAAAAGAGCTTTTGGTTCTACAGCCGAAGTTCAAGTTATGTTGGTGGTTACACAAAGGTAAAATATGAAAGAATAAAGAATTGAATGGCTAATAGTAGGTTCAGTACGTATCATGTCGGTGTGTATTACGCGAACGGTCGGCGGAACTCTAAACTTGATATTTCCGTTCTCATTGCAATCTTTGACGTCAATTCTTTTGATAAATTTAATAATACTAATTACAAACTTTTTATAAAAGTTCAATTAATCCATTTTTTTTTCTTTTAATTTTTGAGTTAATGGTAATTTAAGGTTGATAGTAATACCTATCTTGGTTTTCTTCTGTTAATGTTCAAGAATAGTCTGGTTCCCATGATTAGGTACTCTATACAAATACTTAACTAGCTGTCTGGGCGAAATTCGTCCCGCCCCTTTTTTTTGTGAATTTAGTTCAATTGTGAATCTAAACCATTATCGAATCCACTGGAACACACAAAATAAATCATTCAAATCGTTCCAGCCGTTTAGGAGGAGTTTAGTGACATACACGTACAGTATAATTATATATTTTATCTTGGGACAACTCACACTACGCTATCTGATCCCAAACTAAGCAGAGCTTGTATTTTTTTTTTTTATTTTTTTTTTTTTATTCTTAGTTTAAGGAGACTTAGTCACAGATCTGACTATGTCGCTCCGTTAAATAAACCTTATAATTATTTACATAGGCTAATGTAGTTATTATATAACTTATATAAATTTCCAGCAGCCTCGGACAAGGGGCTTGCGAGGATTGAGTTACATCTACCTACGAGTATCTCACATTTATGGGATTTGAACAATAGTCTCCTGAGTCTGTCGTTCCGGGCACATTCCATCAAGACATGTTGTACGTCCTCCACTACGTCACACATTTCGCAATTGGTAGAACTTGATATCCCCATAAGGAAAGTAAACTTCCTCGATGGGATGTGACCGGAGCGTATTCTCATTGCTGATACACAGTTCTGTCTGTTAAGTGAACAGTTGTTGATCCAAGGAATAGTCATAGGCTCAGGTTGTATTGTTTTATACCAGATGCCCTTTTCAATTGACCTCTGGTCGAAATACTCCTTCCATATCTTCGTACAATATTGTTTTACTAGGTATAAGCAATCCGAAAAGTAAGGTAAAACTGATAGGGTTGTACCCTGGCAGCAAGCTTGTTTGGCTAATGTATCAACTATTTCATTATTTTCTAGGCCTATATGGGACGGAATCCACTGCAGTTGAACGACTTTATGATTTCGCTCCAACTCTAAGATCTGATTTATAATGGTGTAGGCAATCGGTGTTCCTCGAACAGTCGAGGTACACCGAGCCACATGTAGAAGTGCGCTTTTGGAATCAGTTAAAATGACAAACTTGTCGTGGTTGATAGAACTGATATATGACAAAGCTTCACTTATGGCAAGTAGTTCAACATACATTATTGAAATTCTAGAACCAGTTTTAAAAAGTATATAAGAGTTTTGTTGTGGATCGAAAAAAGCTGCCCCAGATTCACCCTTTTCCTTAGAGCCATCTGTGAAAATTTGGTAAAAGTTAGTAAATTCCTTTTCTAAGTATCGAGAGCAAAGGTCTTTTAAAACAGTTGGTTCATATTGTGATTTAGGTTTAGTTTGATTGTAAATATTAAATTTTAAATTTTTTGAGAGGTCTATGTAACTAATCCAGACATCGTTCGTAAACATCTCTAAGTTTTCACTACAATAAATTTGAATTTCTTTTAAGTGTTCCATGATTAAAATTAATAAAGGGTTACCATTTCTGTTCCATGAGTTAATAGAATTAAATAAGTTTTCTAATAATTTGAGCATAGTGCTGTTACTTGATAACGCTTTATTTTTTAACAGAAATTTGCCAGCTAAATAGCATCTACGCACGTGTAGTGGCGGTATACCTAACTCGCTACCCATTACGTGAATAGGTGTCGTTTTAATAAAACCGCCAACTATTCTCATTGCTCGATTTTGTATTTTTTCTAGTTTATATAACTGGGATTGACTACTATCTCCGTATAGGAAACTGGCATAATCTAGCCGACTTCTCACGAGAGTAATGTAAGATTTTCGCAAATGCTTCGGATGAATGCCCCAATTAGTACCTGCTAGATATTTCAGAATCCCAAGGTATTTGGAGGTTTTCTCTACAGTTTCGGCGATATGTTTGGACCATCGAAGAGAGCGATCTAACCACAGACCTAAATATTTTACGTGTTGTACTACCTGTAAACTAGATTCGTCAATTTTAATAGTAATATTTTGTCTAAAGTAGCCTTTTTTGAAAACACAAATTTTACTTTTTTTAGGTGATATCTCTAATCCTAATTTGGATAAATTGTCATAAACATGTTCCAGGGACGCTTGTAACTCGTTGGATGCATTAATTATGCTTCGGTTAGTACAGTACACAACAAAGTCATCCGCATATTGCGAAATATGAATGGTATCGGAGTTAATATTTTTGCATAAATCTATCGTGGCTACATTAAATAATAAGGGTGATAAGGGATCGCCCTGTGCCAAACCGCGATCAGTGGTGCGAATTAGGGATATATTATTAATTTTTATTCTAAGATGTCGTTCCCGGAGGAATTGCCAAAGATACGTACACATTGTATTACCCACTCCTAAAAAGTCTAGTTTACATAATAATTCATTAATATCTATATTATTATAGGCATTGTTAATATCGATAAAGCAACCGACTGTGACACAGTTGTTGCAGAAACCTGTCTGAATTGCAGTAACTAAGCGGCTTAAATTGTCCAAACATGATCTACATTTCCTGAATCCTAGGGTCTGATCAGAAAACATGTTATTTTTTTCAAAATACCACTCCATCCGTTTTTGAATTATAGAATGCAGTATTTTGCAGATACACGACATTAAGGCAATGGGTCTTAATCCTGATACGGACGTAGGGTCCCGACCTGGTTTAGGGATGGGAATTATACCAACTTCACGCCATTGACCAGGTACAAAACCATTAGTAAGAAAACTGTTATATAAATTTACCAAAATAACTTTTGCATTTGTAGGGAGGTTTTTGATCATACTGTATGAAATGTCGTCACATCCAGGAGCAGTATCTTTGGCTTTTATACTTTTGTTTATCTCTTGTAATGTAATTTTGCTGTTAAGTTTTACATTTTCTGATACAAATGTGGGGTTACAATGAGGAACATAATCGGGGGTCAAACTATGTAATAGGTGGTTAGCATTATCTGGGTCAATGTTTTGTCTACGAGTTTTATAACCCTTTATCCATTTAATTTTACGCCACAGATCACTTACTGATGCTGTTTCGTCTATGGACGAACAAAATTTTTGCCACGAATCACGTCGAGCCTGTCTAAGAAGTCTTTGGGAGGCACTAATTCTATTTTTTAAAGTAATTAGATTAGAAGGAGTAGGATTGCGCCTAAAATTAGCTAGGGCTAGTCTGCGATTCGCCACTGACTTTGAAAGTTCGGGACTCCAATACGGTTTTGGACGAAACTTACTCGTAGGGTTAAAATTTAATTTAATATAAGGGATAAATTTATCAGCTGCGTCTTGTAAATAAGAAATAAACATATTATAAGCCAGTTGGGGATTATGAGACACTGAAAAATTAAAGTTCTCGAATTTGGTTCTAAGATAGTGATTGTAGTTTAACCAGTCAGCTTTCCGAAAGTTCCGTTTATTTTGATTTTGTAAATTTGAGTAGAATGAAGTAGATATTTTTATGATTAAATGATCGCTGCCTAGTGTCTCATTAGTAACCGTCCAGTCAAATTTCAAAGAAATGTCGGCAGATATTATAGATAAATCCGGAGAAGATTTTCTCATATTGCCATCCACTAGTTGAAAACGAGTAGGGCTACCGTCATTTAGTATTACATAATTATAGTCCAGTATCGAATCTAAGATTTGTGTGCCTCTTGTGTCTGTTTTATGGGACCAGTTCGTATGGTGACCATTAAAGTCACCCAATATTATAGATTTTTTCCTTTCTATAGAGAACAAGTAATCCCACGTTTGAGAATCCGTACGGACATCCGGAGAGCAGTAAATAGCAATAACATGTTCTAATTGATTACAATTAAATAATTTTACCTGAATTATTTCTAAACACGAATTGTTATTTTGAGTATTAATCTGTTGTGCTTGGATAGAATTATGAATAACAATAGCGATGCCCCCATACGGAATGTCCCTGTCCTGTCGAAAGATACTGTAGTTGCTAATATTGAGAGGAGCATCCGGATCAAGCCATGTCTCGCTTATTGCAGCCACATGTATATGTTCCTGGATTAACAACTGTTCAAATAATTGTAGTTTCGGCCTTATGCTACGAGCGTTCCATTGTATGATATTTAACTTAGAAATCTTACTTGATTTATCCATTAACTGAATTAAATATAGATTTAAACAATGTTGAATTGGGTATTAGATTACTTAATAATGTGTTAAGCCAGTCCATGAATAATTGTAGCCAGTCTTTAAATTTTGTAAGTAAATCGTGTTTGACATTATTTACCAAGTCCTTCACATTTTCCCATAGGCGCTGGAACGAGGGTTTCTCACGCTGTTTGTTACAGGTGTTGGAGTTGACGTTGTGGTGATCAGGCGATTCTTGTTCAAGGTTGTCATTGGAGTCCTCAGAGTTTGTAATCAAAATATCTGCCATCACGTTGTTTGATATGTAGTAGGGGACTTTCTTTTTATTTTTGCGGGGTTTTCGTGTACGCGGCTTATTTTGGGAGTCATTGATCTCGCTCGGGTGATCATGCGTCACCAAAGATTCAGCCCGCGATGGAGTGTTGCATATACTTATAGTATCCTGAACAGTGCTCTGTCTCCTGCTACCCGTTAAGTAAACCCTAGTACTATCGTTCCTCGGTAAATGTTGTTGATGGCGTAAAGGTGTAGGTGGAACATACGCGCTTAACGCTTTTTGATAGGTACATCCAAACTCTGACATGATCTCTCTAATGCGTTTCTCCTTTTTAAACATCGGACAATCCTTTGACAGTGCTATATGTCTTCCAGAGCAATTAATACACTTAAATATTGCTATTTCACAGTTGGGATGATTATTGCTACCACATTTGGGGCATACGGCTTTATTTGCGGGACACATCTTCGATGTGTGGCCGAATCGCCAGC
Organism: Herminia tarsipennalis; assembly: GCA_945859575.2. Classification (NCBI taxonomy): domain Eukaryota; kingdom Metazoa; phylum Arthropoda; class Insecta; order Lepidoptera; family Erebidae; genus Herminia; species Herminia tarsipennalis. The sequence goes on from OX243856.2 coordinate 4,445,725, forward strand.
ATTTCGAGCATTGGGTTACCGGGTAAACATAGGGCAAGACACTGATTCTAAGATCTAATAAGTAAATGTGACTCGGCAACGAAGATCCTGTAAAACCCACCCGAACAGTTTCGCTAGATGTCCATCCTTGCTCAGTTTTTTTGCTTAGGCGTTTAGCAGTTACAACTTTCTGATCACTTCGAATATGTTGTAGAAGTTGCTCCTCTGTTAGGTCCAATTCAATATCTTTTATTATGCCATAAGATAAAGCCACCTCCGAAGTTTTTTGTCTCCTCCATCCAAGTTCGCCAAAAGCCGGACAAGATATAAATTTTTGGACACTTAATTCGTTTTCAAAGGTTATCGTTAATTTAAATGGGTTAATATATTTAACTTTTGTAATGTCGTTTATGTCATGTTGTTTTAAGAGTTTTGCTAGTGCAAACTGCTTAGGAAGTTTTTCTTTAGAATATATGCATATCTGCAAACCAATCTCCGCTGATCTGATGTTGTCTTCACTTAAAGATTTTCTCTTTTTTCCTCTGTTCACCGTCTCCCATCCTTCTTCGCTATCATCTCCCCGTAAACGTTTATTTGTTAGTTCTGTAGTCGTCTCCATATTCATAATATCATTTGTAGATTGAGTTGGTTCATCAATAATTACTTGCGCTTCCGCATCTGTTATGTTGTTTATCTCGTCAACCTGATCTCGCTCACTTGCCATTAGTCGTAAGGTTCATATCAAAAACTCGCACACTCACAGTAGCCGGCCGGGCGTCGCTAGCGATGCGCCAGCCGATAAGGAACCGGTTTCTATTTTACAATTTTATAATATAATAAAACGCGTTCGAACCGCACAAGGTGTGATTGAGCACTCGAGAGCTTGTATTATGGAAACCAGACAACTGATAAACATATTTATAGAAGCTGTCCCGCGCAACTTCTTCTGCGTAAATTTTCTTTGTTTTTGCAACATTTCTCATAGCTGCTCCGCTCCTATTAGTCGTAGCGTGATGTTTTATAGCCTATACCTATATACAACAGTAAAATAATTTGTCAATTCGGACCTGTAGTTTCTGAGATAACCACGTTCAAACAAACAAACTCTTCAGCTTTATAATATTAGTATAGATTTCTCTAACTCCTTATCCAAAAATCACTTTCAAACATCGCAATTAGCACTCAACAATACGTGCATCTGCACCACCGGCAACAATAGAAGTGTCTCTTTTTCGCGCCATTGAAGCGTCGCCATTTTGTTATGACACTACAATGGCGGCTACGCATGCGCACAAGCGGATTATCCATCCAATTTGACAAACAATTCAATACAAATACAACTAACATTTGAATTTGGAACTTTACAATTCGGCATCGAGTGGCGGCCCGGTGAACGATTCAACTACTAATTTAAGAAAAACCTTTATACACGACTTTGTACTTTATTGATTTCGAAATAAGGTTTATTGTAGATATTATTTTGTGTTGGTTTTGCGCAATGGTTGATATTTGAGACCGTCAGTGAAACCTTGGAATTGAAGAGTATTAAGTTCTCGGTGCCTTTGTAAGGAAGAAGGATCATTGCGACTAATTTTGTGTTAAGATGTAGTACTTGAACGGATTTATTTTTGTGTGTATTTTACGAAGAATTTGAGATGTAGGCGCTAACGTTATTGTTATGGATTTTTTGTTGAATTTGAAACATGAATGAGGTAAGTTTTTTGTGAATTTTGAATTATCCTTACATATTTGAGCCTAATTCTGTGAAAGATAAAGTACACTAGTAAGACAAAACGCTATAAAAGACCATGTTCAAAATATGATACTTACTGTGTAAACCGAAACTTACTGTGTACATATCAACCCATAAGATGGCCCACTGCAGGGCACGGGTCTCCCCAGTAGAACCTACTAGTATGTAGATCCTGGGGGTAATTGCCATAATCGCCACGCTTGGCGAGCGGGTTGGCGATCGCAGTAGGGCTTTAAGTACGCAGAGGACGCTGCTGCCCGTCCTCCGGAGTGAAATCCCTTAGTCGCCTTGACGACACCCACGGGAAGAGATGGGGTGGTACTATTCTTAACCCGGCACCACACGGCTGTACATAACAGATTTAGAAAAACAAATAGCCAATTCAGACACTTAGCTATCGAATCATAAACTGAAATATTTACTGAATAATCCATACTAATATTATAAATGTGAAAGTAACTCTGTCTGTCTGTCTGTCTGTTACGCTTTCACGCTCAAACCGCTGAACCAATTTAGATGAAATTTGGTATAGACATAGTTTAAGTCCCGGGGAAGGACATAGGATAGTTTTTATCGCGGTAACCGACATCCACGCGGGCGGAGCCGCGGGCGAAAGCTAGTATCACTATATTTATACAAAGTTATTTTTGGTATAGTACAAAGCTCAGACACCCTAACAAGATTTTTATTTAAAGAAATCATTTAAAAAAAAGAAAATAAAAATATTGAAAACTTTTAGAGCTATAAGCCATTTAAGTTGTATAATGTTCTTCGCGCTATCGTCCTCATAGCGTCCCGTAATATGCAATCCATGGTTATTATTGAAAAATAAGTGATGATTACATTTTAAATCACGTTGTGAACAGGATCTAGACTGTTAGACTGATTATTGTTTTAATTAGTGGTTGATTAATTAATTAATTCATTAATCAGTCAAGTTAACAAGATTGCTAGTAATGTGAGATCCAATTATCTTTAAAAAAAATTGAAACAGTACTAAAAATTAGAACATACAATATAATCCACACTAATATTATAAATGTGAAAGTAACTCTGTCTGTCTGTCTGTTACGCTTTCACGCTCAAACAGTTAAACCGATTTAAATGAAATTTGGTATGGAGATAGTTTGATTCCCGGGGAAGGACATAGGATAGTTTTTTTAATACTACGAGACGCAATGAGCACAATTTTTTTATAAATGTAAATAGCAATATGGGATTGTTGGTCCCACATTACTAGCAATCCTGTTAACCCCTCCAGCTAAGCTCAATGGCTTGTGTTAGGAGTGGGTTCACGTCGGTAGTATAATAAGTAGGATGTACCATTTCTTGCATAGTAATTATTAAAGGAATAATAGGTTATCACTCTAGTGCCAAAGGACCCCTACTATTGTAATTAGCACAATAAATTAATTGATGTAGTCCTACTCTGTTTGCTAACTACACATACTGTCTGTATGTTTACATAAGCATGAACATTCTATTATATATAGCTAATATTATAAAGCTGAAGATTTTGGTTGTTTTTTTGTTTAATCACAGTAATTTCAGAAGCTACGGTTCCGAATTGAAAAATTATTTGTGTTTTCGACTGCTGAAATAAACGATTGAGAGAAAACAGACACGTGTTAGAATCAAAAATTTTAAGACAAATAAAGAAAAGTGCAGTGAAACCGCACCCCGTATTTAAAATAATAACATTTAGATGTTTTAAAATCCGTAGATGTTTCGTAGCAAAATGCGTAGCAGATGCTACGGCGTAGTAAGGGAATTAATTGTAAAGACTTTCATCTTTTGTAGCATGTATCTGTCTACATGATTTGTATGTCTTTATCTATACTAATATTATGAAGCTCAAGAGTTTCTTTGTTTGTTTGAACGTGATAATCTCAGGAACTACAAGTCCGAATTTAAAAAATCGAATTCAATATTTACTGTTTGGTAGCGCATATTAATGCGCTACCAAACAGTAAATATTAAATTCGATTTTTTCGATTCGATTTGAGAAAGTCTCTACGCTAAATAACATCATGCTACCACCAATAGGAGCGGAGCAGAAATAAAAAATATTGCAAAAACTGGGAAAATTGACGCAGACGAAGTTGCACTGGTCAGCTAGTAGGTATAAGATAGCCTTCAAAGGACTTGTACTCTAGTACGAGTTGAAGATTTAAAAAAAATAATTATGTCCCTTAAGAAATATATATATATAGGTATATGACTTTGCAAATCACAAAAGACCAAAAAGTTCAAAAACTAATTACAGCTAATTCGCCCCATTTGTAACATGACACCTCGCAAACATACGTCATACATAGGGTGAAAACACCAACAACCGGGCATGTTGAACAACGAGTATTTTTATTCATACTTAAGCGCAGCTTTTTGGTTTCGTATTTGAAGTCAGCGTTCTGTCAAATTGGCCGTTTGGTGGGTGTACGCAGTCGACACGCGACCGCCACGCGACCGCCACGCACCCGCCACGGTCACTGACGACAAACACGATACTGTATTATTTAACGTCACTAATATCGCTGAGAATTTTAAAGAGGGGTTTGTAAATTAGGTTTACTTTTGTATCAAGAAAAGTCAAGATTGAAACATTAAGTTTGAATAAGAAAAAACGGACAAGAGCATGTAGTTAGTTGAAGTAATTTTTATAGGCATTTCTTGCCAAAGACTTTACAAATACAATAATTGCATTTTTGAAAGATAGAAAAATTTGAATCCTGACTCAGGAATTGAACAAGAACAGAAGAGAAGAAGGCGCTTCTGGCCCCGGTTTTGGCTACGGAAGTCTCGGGTTCGATTCCTGAGTCTGGATTCAAATTTTTCTATCTTTCAAAAATGCAATTATTGTACATGTAGTTAGTTTTTGAACCATGTTACATTTTTCAATTAATTAATTCAATAATCATTCTCACAGGCCAAACCCTGTTCACAACGTGATGTGAGATGTAATCATCACTTATTTTTCAATAATAATTTTACCTACTACGATGAGCACTCGCGATAACGCATAGAACACAAGACAACTTGAATGGCTTATAACTCTGCCAGTTTTCAATATTTTCATTTTCTTTTTTTTAAATGAATGGGCGCCGTGTGATACCGGCTTAAGAATAGTACCACGCCGTCTCTTCCCGTGGGTGTCGTCAAGGCGACTAAGGGATTTCACAACGGAGGACGGGCAGCAGCGTCCTCTGCATACTTGAAGTCTTACTGCGATCGCCAACCCGCTCGCCAAGCGTGGCGATTATGGCAATTACCCCCAGGATCTACATACTACTAGGTTCTACTGGGGAGACCCGTGCCCAGCAGTGGGCCATCATATGGGTTGATATGTAAATGAATTCTTAATCTAAAAATCTTATTGGTGAGTCCAAGCTTTGCACTATACCAAAAATAACCTTGTATAAATTAAACGGTGCGGTCGCGGGTTCAAATCCTACCTTAAACTTCTGATGTGAACCCATTCCTAACAAAAGCCAGTGAGCTTAGGTGGAGTTGTCAACAGGATTGCTAGTAAAGTAGAACCGATAATTCCACATTACTAGTTATCTTAAAAAATAACTAAACTGTTCAATTTATTGAACTGTCTTGAATTATATGAGTCAGGCTATAGTTTTCTTTCAAATAAATAAAATATATAAGCGGCGGTAGCCTAATGGCTAAGGCATCGGTCTCGCAATCGTGAGGTCGTGGTTTCGAATCCTGGCCATTATACTACTAACGTGAACCCATTCCCAGCACAAGGTATAGCCATAATCCCACATTGCTAGTTATTATTGTTTTTAAACTTTAGCAATTTTTATACATATTAGATATATTTCGGGACTTAATCCCGTGACCACGATCGGTGCAATTCGATCGAAACGTCGGATAAATAAAAGGTTCGTACCTTTAAATAATTCACGTGATTAAGTCCCGAAATATATCTAAATTGCTAGTTATCTTAAAAAAAATATATATATATTCCAATCCAAATAAACATTTACATAAACTATTAACAGAATCTGTTACAAAGTTACATTACTTTCAAAGAGCTCAAGGGTGAAATGGGCAAATTAGGACCATGTAATTGCAACCCCATTGACGTATTGTCCTATTGTTTGGCGAAGGATCTAATGGCCAGTTGTGAATGTGGTGAGAACGGGATACAACAATGGTATCGTGTTTTTGTCACGTTTTCAGATTAGTATTACATTTTAATTTGACATGTATTTGAGAATTCGATGTTTGGCTTGTGATAATAACATTTGGATTTCGATTAGTACTTATTTTGTTATTAGTTGTTTCCCTCGCCTTCGTTTTTTTTTTAAACGACTCCCTCCCGCAGTACGATGCAAGCCAAGCCCTGTGTCTTTACAAACATACAAGTCACGGACACATAGTACACCCAGACTCGGAACAACAATTTGTGGATCACACAAAGTGGTGTCCCTACATCTATCTACTACATCCATATTCTGTCATTTTGACGTGGCTGAGTAACACATAACCATCCATTCAAACTCGCCTTTATAATAGCAGTAATATTTTCGTCCCTAACTCTGTGGCGATTAAGAAAATTATATATTTTTATTATAATATTTTTTTTTTTTTTTATAAAAAGACGACTCCCGCAGTAGGGTACAAGCCCTGCGTCGCGGGGGATTTACAAACATACAAGTCACGGACACATAGTACACCCAGACTCGGAACAACAATTTGTGGATCACACAAAGTGGTGTCCCGTGTGGGAATTGAACCCTCTTGCGTAGCAGTCGGACACACTCCCACCGCGACACAGAGGCAGACACAAGTCTATGCCATATGAATTGTAGCCTATGTGCCGGTTTGTAGACATGCAGGTTGTGCACCTTATGGTAGCCCATAACAGTATCAGTGACAACCAAATCTATGATAAAGATTTGAATGTCACTGCATCGTGCTCCTCATTTATTACATTAGTTCTTAAGTCTCATTTGCCCAGTAATTAAAATTGCTCCAGTGCCCTTCAACTGAAGCACTGTGATGTGTTGACATTACTGACCTGAGTTGCCGAGATTCGTTTATATAAATATTTATAAATATACTAGCTGACCCGCGCAACTTCGTCTGCGTAAATTTTCCCTTTTTCCTTTTTTCTTCCTTTTTTTTACAACATTTTTCATTGCTGCTCCGCTCCTATTAATCGTAGCGTGATGTTATAACCTATAGCCTTCCTCGATAAATGAGCTATCCAACAATAATATATTTTTTCAATGCGGCCCAGTAGTTCCTGAGATTATCGCGTTCAAACAAACAAACAAACTCTTAGGGGTATGAAAAATAGATGTTGGCCGATTCTCATAGATACCGGATAAGCACAAAAAATTTAATCAAAAACGGTCAAGCCGTTTCGGAGGAGTATGGCAACGAAAACTGTGACACGAGAATTTTATATATTAGATATACAAAAGTTGCCCGTTTAAAGATATATAAGTATACATCTTTGAACCAAAAAATAATTTCCAAAATCTGTCTATATATGACGGAGTTATCAACATAAGAACATACATAAAAATACAAACTTCCGAATTGCGAACCTCCTTTTTGGAACCAATTAAAAAAAAAAGTAACCCATCTTTCATCATCAAATAAATTAACCTCGTTAATCTCTCGATCTCGACTATCTACCGTTAATAATAAGTCACAGCTTCACAGCTTTCAATAAAACGTTTGCAAACGATTAATAACCTCACTTTAAAGCAAAAAAGAAAGGAACAATTTAAAAACATGTCGTTACCACAATTCGACATCGCAAACGTTCATCGTAGTAATTAATTTAGCTCTACAAAGTTGATTCGATTGCGCTATTTCGTTGTCGTCCACGCAACAATGTCGAATGTTGCTAACGACTAGGGTGGCTAGGCCATCGAGAAGTAATGAACTACCAAACTTAATAATAAAATTTAATATAGTGAATATTTACGACGAAATATTATGTAGACTGTAATATTATATTAGGATGAGGCCAGGAAAATACTGAAACGACTTCTTAAATTAGAAAAAAATGTATGTAATTCTTTTAGACAAAAACGTTAGTTGAAAATTGAAAAAGATTATTTTTACACCTTATATTAGCGTATTGTGCTTGTATATTCTAAACGAATATAATTAATAGAATGGGAGTTTTGTAAGTTTATAAGCCCAGATACAAAATTCTCCAAAACCAGTGCACTTATTTGATAAATTCTATAAACAATTACACCCGATAGACTTGAGCTTGTATATTTTTGACGTGATAACATCTTATAAATTGATGACATGGGTGCACGCACGAAAAAGTGTCACGTTATTGATTGCACGCGATAAAATTGAAACTAACATTATTGACTGGTAAGCAAAGCGAATAGCGATATGTCATCAATGTTTTCTTATGACGTTATCACGTAAAATTATCGTCCGTAAACCGACTTTACAGACAACTATTTCTTATAAACATAATTACCGACCGCTACTTTGACAAAAAAACAAATCGACCTATCCGAAGAACAAAGTTAAATCTGCAAAATCTCAACTTTACGGGGGCCACAACTAAGCACTAAAAAAGTATTAAATAAAAAAAAAGGCAAGTTGCTTTGCAATTTTAATGCTTAGTTTTAAGACGTAATGTAACGTAATAACTATAACTACCAAAAAATTGTGTGAAAATATTTGGTCACAAACTTTAAATCGCTATATATCCATAACGGTTATTTTAAGTGAAAAATGATTTATGAAACCTCACAATGACATGACATAATTTGTTGACTAAATTTTTTTTCTCTATCACAATATGGCATCTGGCTGTTGCTATTTTGAATTTAGATTGCTGTGATGTCATTAGTGACACTCGCAAAATTAATACGAATCGATTGACGTATGAATCATCAAAATCGGCCAACGCGTTTGGTCTGTATAGTGCCACAAAGTAACACACATACATACACGACAAAGTCGGGTAAAAACACCGAGTCCATCCACAACGTCGGATATAATCGACCCATGCCATCCATAACATCTCTAATAGACTGTCCGATGAACATCAGTATTATGTGGTAACACCACTAACGACTCAATTTGCTTCTGTCCCGTAAGTAATTTGTTTTCGATTGATTTCGCCCTTTTTATATTCGTTCATTGTCGGCCATTATATAAAATCGTTCGTAGTCAATTAATCAAATTCGCTTCGAGACCTTTTATAATTTACTTAATACAGTAATTGCTTTTTAAATTCGGGAATTTTATTAAATACCAACCAATTTTGCATGTTTGTTGTGTATGATTTGTGTGGGTGTGATTGTGCTAAAGGTTTGTAACCCGTTTCCAATTACGATATTAGTTCTTTGAATTGAAATTATTTTGTGAAGGTTATTGCTGGTCATATTACCTTTTGTTGTTTGTTTTATTTTTTGATTTTGGGTTAATCAAAGGTCAAATAATTGATAAAATGGTAACTTCTAAATAGATTTAATGTAACATTTTTTTTACACTAGTAGGTAACTCACCACGGCTTTGTACGGACTTGTTATTACGGATAAATAACTTTAAATACAGTGAAATTCGTATCTACTCGTATTTAAATAATAATAATATCTTGAGACAACTAACACAACTAAACAGAGCTTGTACCTACTATGGCAGTCAGACAACTGATAAACATACTTATATATTTCTAAATACAGAGACAGAATAAGCCATCATGCTCATCACACAAAGTTTTATCCTAGGTGGGGATCGAACCCACGACCGCCGGCTTAGCAATCAGGATTACTAACCACTAGACCAACATGCTAGACAATAGCACTTGCTTAGTGTTTATTATGTGAAGAAGTTGTCGAAGATTTTTTTATGTTAACCCCACCAGCTAAACTAAATTGCTTGTGTTAGTAGTGGGTTCACGTTTGTAGTATAAAGGGTAAGATTTGAACCCACGATCTCTCGATTGCGTGCCCGATGTTTTAACCATTAGACTTCTTCCGATCTTTTTCTGTTGTTTTTAATTAGACGGCTTTATAAAACCCGGTATAAACCACTAATAGATACACCCTACTGGGTGTATCTATTAGTGAAGTACACCCAGACTCAGGTTCAACATCTATAGACTTTACAAATCTCTGTCTCGTCTCGTCGCTGAATAATTAAGTTTACATACCTATTATTAACCAATCAATTACAGTTATAAAATGTTTTACCCAAAGTGTACCTTCAAATCAAATTTTATCAAAATAGCCACAGCAGTTTAGCCACAACGCGGTACGCTTCGAAGCGGAACTCCTTGTCGGCGCCAGTGTTTCCAATTAATTATAACTCGGACACTTAGGTCCAAAGTGTATATGCATCTTCTAGGTCCACTCGTTCCATAGTAGGCTTCATCAATGCTTACCATCAGGCATGATAGGAGCCAAGAGCCTATAAATTATAAAAAAAAAAAATGTGTGGCACTCGGGGACTATCGCGACAATTATAATTATATAGTTATTTTTTTATTTATGCAGTTTTTTTTATTACATTTCGGAGCAGCTCGTCTCGATCCGTGCAAGCTTCGTAAAGTCGTACCATATACATATACCTACGTTAAACGAACGCTTGGCCGAGCTACATAAGCTGAGTGGGGGTGTTAGGTTTTATTTTCGTTATGGAATTTCTTGATGCAGTCGCCGCGCTCAAAGCCTGCGGTAAAAGCTATGCAATAGCTTAAAAATCACGTAAGCTAAATCACTACATACAAAATCGAAACCGACAAAACTATTTAAACAAAAGTAACAATATCAAACGCAAATACGAATCAGAATAGGGCACGTGCATCAATTAATAGTCCTTATATTACCGGCCACGCAATTACTAGCTCTGATCCTTTGTGCAAATAAATAAGTCGTTATTAAGTAGTCGGGCGCACTCGTAGTATAAACAGAGGGTGATCCCCCGCGGCAGGCCGTCAACTGGAGCGTTTACCCTACGTTTAAGATGCGTTATGCAATAAGGTTTGAAGTTGTTTGTTGTGAACTTTATTGAATTTGTTCGGATATATTAGATGGAGATAGAGTATGTTCTTTTTTTAAATTTGAATTTTGTACTTTTTTTTTTAATTGCTGATTAAATACTATTTACATCTCATGTATATCTACCGACTTTATTAGAATTTATATATTTTGGCAAAGAGTAAGGTAGCTTAAAGCTTTGAGGAGGACACTAGATTTATTATAGCGCCTAAACAAAAGTGATGAAGAAAAGTTATTAACATTAAAAATTTTGAGAAATATAGATAATATATTTATGACTATGTTCGTAATTTACTACGAAAAAACGTAATTATTGTTTTAGACTTTTAGTAAATAAATAACTTGCTTTACTTCCATAACTCTTATATCCAAGTAAATTACTGACGAGATTGTTAACTGGCAAAAAAAAAACAAATGACTACCTATCCTACCGAAAATATATTTTCAGCCGAAACTTAAACAAGACGTAGACGGTATATGACAAATAGTATATGGTAATGTGACACTATTATTGAAACTCACTAATATGCTAATCGATTTTTCTTACATATATCAAACACATAAAAACATAACATACATAGTAGGAGAAACCCACAAAGACAATCAATTTTCTGACAAACATTCGCAAAAACTATTTTCAATTGGCAAATTACTGCATCAAATAGCGTAAAAACACTTATTTACGAGTTAATAGCTCATAAATATCACTCTAATGAATGAAATAAAAACTAGAACCATCTCTTCCCACAAAACAGTTATAAACAAAATTCGACTTTATACTACAAGTCATAAAGTATAAATTCTGTAGCATCAAGCGCTAAACCTTTTAAAAGGGGCATTGAGCATAAATGATGTGAAGATAGAACAAAATCAAGAGACAAATACACAGTTACAGCCAAATCTAAATCTTAACGACTTCTGTGTAAAGTTGCGAATCGAATGACACATCAATATTGAATTGGTGGTAACGTAGGTCAAAAGAAATCAGACTTTAATCAAACAAAATAAGGTTTATTTTCGTTTGTGTGATGGTTTATTTAAGGGCACGCTTGTTTGCCGCGAGTTAATTTAGTTGTGGATTAACTCAGTTTGAGTGATTGATGTTTTTGGGCTCGACTGTACCTTGTGATGGGATGTTAGAGCTTTTGTACGAGACTGTACGTGAACGTTTGTTTTGAACCAACTTCAAAAAGATAGTGTAATGTTTTTTTTAAAGGAGAAAATTACTTTTCGATTCGAGTTTTTATCAAAAAGTAGTGATCCGATTTGGATGAGATGTTCGCTATTGTGCTTCATATTTTCTCGGGAAAGTTTTGGCATCATATTTGTCTAAAGTTAGGACAAATACCAGAGTTATAGTTTAAAACAAAGTTAGAAAGCTAAATTTAGATTTATCGGTGATGTGCTTGATCAAAATCTTCTCTTGTAACGTTATTAATATTAAAATGACGTACTTCGTTTTACATGCATTTAAAAAATGTACCTACCTTCTTGAAACCTAATGGTCTCTTAGCTGATTTCCGTCCCAGCAGCCCATCTCATCAGAGAATAAACCAACTATGCAAGAAATAGCGGTGCGCAGATACAAGTATACTCTATTTCCTCACTCTCGTAGTGTGATTGGACGGGAATCCGACACGACTGGAAAGAGTTTAGACGCAGGACCAACGGCATAACATGAAATTGGAATGACAGAGTGTAACATTTTTCAAATCAACGAGGTTATGCAACGACCAGCCAACAGTCCATCTGTTGGCTGGTCGTTGCATAACCTCGTTGATTTCTTCATCTGCTCAATCACCAAAGAGTCAGAAGAATAGTATTTAAATAATTGAATTTTGCAAATAGAATGCCAAATGGGACCAAATCCCACATTGCTAGTTATATTTTATAAAAAAAAAAAGTTACGCTAGTTAAAATGCTGTTACTTAGGCCGGTTTTAGACTAGCGTTATTTTCTGCGTGTATACGGTCATTTCAGCATACGCACTTACACGCGCGCTACATTTCGCACTTCAAAAAACCAGACTCGCGTACACGGGTATGTTCCGGGTGTGTTTGCTTGAATCTTTAGTGATAAGTCAGTATCAACACGCTTATACCAGCCTAAAAGCGCGTCAACGCTCGTACTAGTTGCGTGTGTGCCTAAAAGCGCGCTAAACGAGCTTATACGCAAGTCTGAAAATACCCTAAAACAGTACCTATGAACGTTATTAAGATCATCAATATTATTGTGAATTTTTGCTGTGCCCAAATAGGGCACACAATAATCCCGTAACATCTAATTTTCATTGTGAAATGCAAATAAAGATATGAATATGAACGTAAGTGTAATTTACACAAACGTTCGTCTTTAGACCACTGTCCTGCTGCTGGATAAGTGTGTCTTTCATGTACTTCCAAATAGCTCTATCCAACGTAAAAGAAGGGGTGTTATACCTAAGCGTAATGTGTGTTTGCTTGTGTCATCATTAGGCTCAAGCAAATAAACGAATTGCAGCCGAATTTTCAATCGGGCTAGTTATTTTATGTAAATCCATTCAGCCGTGTTGAAGAAAATCAACTTTTTTTTAAAATTGTTTTTTTAATGTTCTGCTGCGGCAAAGGCTTTCTCAATGATGGCGTTTGTTGTCAAGCATCTATTAAGGGAATATGTCCTATTCAATTGTAGCATTTTGTAGGTGCTTTAATCACGTCCAATGTATGGATACATCGTTGACGTGCTCGTGCTCGACATGAAGCACGCTGTGATAATTAAAAAAAAATGGATGGCATGTTGGTCTAGTGGTTAGTGACCCTGACTGCTAAGCCAGAGGTCGTGGGTTCGTTTTTTTATCCCTCCCAGGATAAAACTTTGTGTGAAGAGCGCAAGCTCTGCTTAATTTAGAATCAGATAGCGTTGTGTGAGTTGTCTCAAGTTATTATTATTATTATTATTATTTTGACTACGGAACTCTAAATAAACGGTCAGCCATCTACAGACCGAAAGTGTTAAAGTTGCTTAACCTCCCGATCTGTTCACTGACTTATTATTAACTCGTCACTTTAAAAAGAAGCAAACACATTACATAAAGTAAAGATTAAACACAATAATTGGCCTTACAACCCTCAACAAAATACAATTTCCAGTCCACTAATAGGCCTTATTATATTAGAGGCCACTTCAAAACCAGACTTCGTCACAAAAGGACCCATCAAAGACACGCCATCATTATTTCTCCGCACGAAGCAAACCTCCCCTTAAAGAACTTCCCAACATTATTATTAATTTCACCTAAAATCAAACAAGTAATTTTCAACTTTAACTTACAAAGAATACAGTCCAATTTGCTATATCAATTGTGCTTGATATAAGCCTATTTGGTTTTCCACTACGCAGGTTATTGGCTAACTTCTGGTCCACGGGCTGCATCTAAGATGGCGAAGTTTTTTGTCTCGCTCTCCCCTATGGTGTTTCGTATGTGCTGTCTCTGTTGTTTTCTTCGGAATAGAAATAAAGTGAAGTACTTTTTGTTCGTATTTATGTAGGTCGTTAGAGGGAGATAGACTGAGAAGTCAATTCGTTTCTCGTGTAAATAAAGAGGTGCGATCGATGAGTCTCGATACCTACAGACAGATTTATGTAACTTCTCGAACAAATCTTATGTTTGAACTTTATTTGGTGTATTTGATCAAATATTTGTTATAATTTAGCAAAAGTACATCAACTATTCTTACGCTATGATTTTTGTGTAATAATAATAATAATAATCTTTATTTGCAAGAACATTGTTACAAAGATGGAAGGTCGTCTTAAAATTAAATGTGTACATCATGTTCTGCCTAAATCGGGCATGCAAATGTCAACAGAAAATATACGTTAAAGAAACTAGTGTTTTGAAGCATTTACCTAATCTGCCTATTTATTATTTAAGAATTCTTTCACAGTATAGAAACCTCTATCTATTAGCCAAGTCTTGAGGCTTTTTACAAATTTATTATATGGCAGGTCCTTTATATCGTTAGGTATGCGATTAAATATAACTCCACACATTGCAAAACAGTTATTTTTGTAAAGTTCAGTTCTAGGAATTTTGGGCAAAACGATTCTGTCTGGATTTTTAGTGTTTCTCAAGTACATGTCTTTGGCTTTTATAAACAGATCTTGATTTAAAACTGAAAACTCAAATATCTTTATTTCGTAAAATCAGGTTAATGATTATTTGAAAACGTCAAATTAATACATACTAAAAATTTTATAAAATTAAGATTGGTTGAAAAAAAAACAAAATGAGGTTAGGTGGCAGTTCCAAGTGTAAAGCTCATGAGAAGAAGCTGCCAAGAAACTCATGGGCCAATCTTTTAAGCTTTGTAAATTTGGTAATGTTTTTAAGACTTTGGACTGCCTCGGTGGCGCAGTTTGAATATGAAGGTACTCCTGCTGGGTAGTTACTTTCGGTATTTTAACCGACTTCAAAAAGGAGGAGGTTTCATTTCAGATGTATGTTTTTTTTTTAATATGTTCGGGTGTAACTCCGTCTTATACCTACAAGGTTATTTTTGGTATAGTGCAAAGTTCAGACACCCCAACAAGATTTTTTCTTCAAGAAATCTTATAATAAAAAGAAAATGAAAATATTGAAAACTTGTAAAGTTATAAGTCATTCAAGTTGTCTTGTGTTCTTCGCGCTATCGTGCTCATTACGTCGCGTAGTACGTAATCCATGGTTATTATTGAGAATGTGATGATTCAACATTTCACATCACATTGTGAACAGGGTTTAGAATGATTGCTTATAATAATAATATCTTGGGACAACTCACACAATGTCATCTGATTCCAAACTAAGCAGTGCTTGTTCTATGGCAACCAGACAACTGATAAATATACTTATATATCTCTAAATACATACATATTATAGATAAATAACACCCAGACACAGAATAAACCATTGTCCTCATCACACAAAGTTTTATCCTGGGTGGGGATCGAACCCACGACCTCTTGCGTAGCAGTCGGATACACTCCCACCGCGCCACAGAGGTAGTTAACGAATTGAAAAATATAACATGGTCTAAAACTACCCCATTGGATTGTGTTACTGATTCTGAGCAAACTACTTTCAGGTTTGCACTATACCAAGAATAACGTTGTATACACGGATTATCAAAATTATTTGTTTTGTCGAAAGTGATTTATTCCGAAATGGTCCCTTATAAATTTCATTAAGATCTGACGTGTTTTGGAGACAAACAATGAAACTCCTTAGTAAATGCCAGCAAATCAACCGTGATTGAAAAAAGTTAGTTAATTCATAAACTGAAATGACAATCGACTTCGTCTGAAGTATTTTTTGTAGTCATTTCTTGCCAATTACTTTACAAATACTATAATTGCATTTTTAAAAGATGGTAAAACTAAATTGACGAATTAAAAAAAAAAAAACTATATGGTACCTAGTCATACGGGAAAATTAAATATGTTGAGGCGGAAAAAAATGTTTTGATTGAACAATGTTCATATAAAAAAAATGTACCAAATGAGAAGCAATTGAACACATACTAGTATTACACTTGCTCGTATTTAATGCGTACAGTAAAAGAAAAAGAGAGAAAAAAATAAAAGAAAGGCGACTAAGGGATTTCACACCGGAGGACGGGCAGCAGCGTCCTCTGCGTACTTAAAGCCGTACTGCGATCACCAACCCGCTCGCCAAGCGTGGTGATTATGGCAATTACCCCCAGGATCTACATACTAGTAGGTTCTACTGGGGAGACCCGTGCCCAGCAGTGGGCCATCATATGGGTTGATATGTGAGTAAAATACGGACGAAATTTGAGACAGAGACAGGTTATAGTTTGGAATAGCACATAGGCTACTTTTCCTATGGAATAAATATTTATTTTTTAAAACTACCCGCGAACGAAGACGCGGGCAACAGCTAGTAGGTTATAATTATCTACAGATATTCCCCGTGGTTTTTTCCGCATTATGTTAAATTTTGTATCCTGTCTGATTTATTGATGATTGTGTAAATTATGAACAGGTATTACTGCAAAGTTTCATCAGAATTCGTTCAGTAGGTAGTTTTTGCGTGAACGAGGAACAAACTAATTTATGATATTAGTAGGACAAACTAATCGTATATATATGTACTAGCTGACCCGCGCCACTTCGTCTGCGTACCTAAATTTTCCCCATTTTTGCAACATTTTTGATTGCTGCTCTGCTCCTATTAGTCTACTACTATAACTCTGCTACTATAACGTGATGGCCACAAGCGGACTGACCGACCGGTGCAACCTGGTCGAAACGTCAAGCAATTTTAAGGTAAACAATGCGCGTTAATTCCCGTATAATAATTGTTTATAATCATGCAACGCGAGGGTATAAATGTTAGTATAACGTGATGTTATACAGTATATTTGCATTCCTCGACAAATGGGCTATCTAACACTAAAATATTTTTTCTATTCGGACCAGTAGTTCCATAGATTATCGCGTTCAAACAAACATACTCTTCAGCTTTATAATATTAGTAAAGATATGTAAGTACAATCACAAACACAAATGTAAAGATGTACAATCGCGCACAGCTCCACTAAACGGTGGGCCGCCATTGGTCGTTAACGAGACAATTCGATTAGCGCGCCGCCTACGTACACACTATCTAACTAAAGATAAATTGAGCGCTCAGTATTGGTACAACGTTTGTATAACTCCGTTTATTCACTTCAATACATTATTTGATGGGTTAGAATGAGATAGTTGTGTGGTTGTCTCGCTTTAACGCTTTATTTGTAATGAAATTATTTATTATTGTTCACTCATTTGAACAGATTGAAAAACGTTAACTTAATTTTAAAAGAGTGGCCCATGAGTTTCTTGGCAGCTTCTTCTCACGAGCTTTCCACTAGGAACTGCCGCCTAACCTCATTTTGTTTTTTTTAAACAATCATAATTTCATATGTTTTTAGTATGTATTAATTTGACGTTTTCAAATAATCATTAACCGGATTTTACAAAATAAAGACATTTGAGTATGAGTTTGAGTTTAAGACGTTTTACAGAAGTAGATTGAAATGCTTGTAAATATACGCTTCTACATTACTAGCGAGCGACCCACATCGGCTTCGCACGGACTACTCTCTTTCTCTATAACCATCTATACACATAATCTGCATGCAATATAAACTATTCGTAAGAAATTAAATGTATGTTACTGAAAACTGCATCAAAATTCATTACGTAGTTCAGAACATCGAAACGTAAACTGCGGGAAGCGAATTTGTTAAACGACGTGTAACAGAAAGGAGTTGTCAAATTTCAACAGCGGATAGTGTATAATATCAGTATTGCACCTACCATGGTGGTATAGATGTATTTCATTATTATTACATAGTCATTAGATATATTTCGGGACTTAATCGCGTGAATTATTTAAGGTGCGACCTTTTATTTATCCGACGTTTCGCTCGAATTGCATCGATCGTGGTCACGGGTATAGTTATAGCGTTTTCTTTTTGTCATTTCTATTAATCATACTATTTTTAATTGATAACTTTTTAATTTACAAATAAAATAGGGGTAGGTACTCTGTGTTTGATAGAATTAGATATGTTCACTCAGTTGCCCATGATGGGCACATAACAACTCATGAATTTGATAAAAAACAGATGGACGAGGTTTAAATTTGATTTTTGTTTCTATTTCTCCTGTATTTGATGAAGACAGGTTTAAAAAAAAGTTCTCTATAAAGTTGTCCGCAAACGCCAGTGTCGTATCAAAAATATTGTTTTTCTCGTCAACTGTCACTCAATATCAATAACAAGTTGACGTCCACAAAAAAATATTTTGAAAGAACAGTACAGTTGCGAATAAAAGTGACAGGTAGACGCGTATGTGAATATTGGAAAGACAAATTAAAGGTATCTACCTATTTTATTCCGTTGTATGTTTCGGTATAATTGGTTACGTTAAAAAATCTTTGTAAGTCGACATTAGCCATTATTATGCTAAATTGAACATTGTGCTGATGTATAATGCGATGAGTTGATGAAAATAAGGATCAAGTTCATCTCTTATCCGATGATTACAATAGGTATAATTATGTTGGTTATTAATTATAGGTATTATGATGTTTATATGGTTGAAAGAATGTATTCTAAAAGGCGTTCAATTGGCGTATTGGTTCGTAATTATAGCAATTTAATTAAGTTGTACATTTATTATCATTTCTTTCAAAAATAATACCAGCAGTGGGGGTCGCACATTAACAGTAATCTGCATAACCTTCTCCAGTAGATACCTAATATAAATTGCTTATGTTAGAAGTGGGTTCACGTCTGTATTACATATAACTGTATTAATACTACTACTTAAGTGGAACTCGCGACCTCTTGATTGCAATGCCAATGATGTTCATATGAAATAATGTGTAAACGGTGTCTTTTTCTTATGATTCATCACTACAATTTTAAAACTCAAATTCAATAAACAAACCCACATTTTCCAAACTCATATTCCCCGAAATAAACCTGCATATTACAGAATGTAGTCAAGTTACCTCCGACATAGAGATGTGTTGGTACACAAATAAGCGAGACCGATCTCGTTACTCCGCGGAAGTGTCAGTGACTCCCCCCTCCCCTCACCTTTAGGAGGTTCTACGTGGCGCCTTATTCGCTCGTTTCCGATTTAATAAGCTCAAGAGTCACATTGACTGCTATCGGACGTGAGTGAAATTTTTTTGTTTAGATTTCATGTAATATCTGGGCAATTTTGTTTTGGGCTTAAAGACAATTTATGCTGATACTTATAATTTAAGGATGAATATATTTTTCAAATTTACCTATGCTTCTTGTTTTGCCTTAGTATGAGTTAAGAGATAATTAAATTGATTTCTTGTTTGCCAATAGCATCACAATAAAATAAAGTAAAAATGACTTTTTGAAAGCTAACTAGTAATAATCTCAAGGTTATATGGGTTTCATATTTTAATATTTAAGTATCTGGTTTGTTAACCACTTATATATAAGTCAGTAAATAACTTGTAGAAGTCAAATCTAGGCCGAAGCTTCAACAATGGTGGTTTTCTTAATCTTGCCTGTTGGTCTAGTGGTTAGTGACCCTGACTGCTAAGCCGGAGGTCGTGGGTTCGATTCCCATACGGGTTCGTGTCCGTGACTTGTATGTTTGTAAAGTCCTCCGCGACACAGGGCTTGTAAAAAAAAATACAGACAAATCCCACGTCGTTTCAACTAATTCGTTATTTCAAACTATTTCCTATCACAGGATTTAAAATTGCAAAAAAGTAAAAAATTAAAAAGAAACCAATCCTAAAATTTCTTAGCTTAAATAGGACTTCTACAACTTATTACAGGCAAAAATCCCTCTTTAATGACGCCAAAATTCCTTTATTACATTACATAAAGTACAGACAGTCGCAATATGCTGTGCTAAGTACATCGCACACAGCGCCACACAGCTCGTTTAGTTTGTGCCTCTCAAACATAATTTGGGTGATGTATTGCCTCGCGCCCGCACGCGCTACTGTAACTTCTAAACGTATAGAGCTGTTTACACCACCTGGTGCATTTTATTTTTTGGGAAGATTTTATTTAAATGAGTAGGTACAAAAAGTGTCATTTTCTATTTCCACAAAGTAAAAGAAACAAAAATGACTGAGTTTCTAAATTACTTGTTAAAGCAAATATCAGGCTGCAGACAGCTAATATAAAAAATAGCAATATATTTACATTAAAACAATGAATGTAAAAGTTGCTAGTTACTAGGTGAGGACGTTCTAATCATAAATCATCGTTCCCGCAGAAATTTCTTAATCTAGAAGTATTTTTATAAGTGGTACTAAAAATGGAGTCGACTTTTCATCATCTTCATCCCAAAGAAGGACTAGATTAAGTACAGATCAGACTACTACTAAGCGAAGCCAAAGTAAACTTTATACAATAAATTATTTTATCTTAAGCGGCGTTAGCCTAATGGCTAAGGCATCGGTCTAGCAATCGTGAGGTCGTGGGTTCGAATCCTGGCCATTATACTACCGACGTGAACCCACTCCTAACACAAGCTATAGAGCTTAGCTGGAGGGGTTAACAGGATTGCTAGTAATATAGGACGACAATCCCACATTGCTAGTTATCTTTTTTTTAAAATACTAAAAAAATATATATCTGTGCTTCAAATGGTTCGAAATGAAAATCTAGTGCAAAGGCGGGAAAAATTAATTAAACTTTAATATAAATTACCACACAAATTAACAGAAACAGTTCTAAAACATAGTATTTCTATTCAATTCACTACCAAACAGCTCTAGCCGTATTTACCCGAGAATCGTGTGTCGCGGGACCAATTAGTTGAACAATTCCGAGCACGAACTGTTTAACCGCTTTAATTTCACCCCAATAACACGTTAATTCATTCCCACCTTCCCACCTACCCTCGTTGGTATACCTCACCCCCTCAGACGCCCTCACTCGTAATAAAAATTAAATTTGTTCAACTGTGAAGCGACTAAGTAGGCACGTAAAGCCATGAGACGTTGTTTATGAAAGGCGATTAATTTTAATTTAATTAGGTAACGTGCACTTTTGTGCGCGACTGTACACGTAAGCTTACGAAATGTAAAATTATTTTTTGTTTATCGAAATTGTTTGTCATAAATTTATAATTAACGGTAATCTGTGGTAAGTATTTTAGTTTTTTTAGGCTTTGGTAACCGGTCGTTCAGCCTAAAGATGATCCAATGAAATCAGGCAGTACCTAGCTTTTGAATAAAGCCTTTTTTGCCCATGGGCTATGATAACTGATACCATGCAGCACAATTGGGTAGTTGACTACAATAAAAAATAATTATTTTATACTAATCAGGTAATAGTAGATTTTAAAATGCTCTGAAAATAAGTGTTCTTTTACATTTAAACATGTTTTTGAATTTAAAAGCATGAATACGAATACTAAAAGTAATGATTTGACGATACGAACGTATGACGTCATAGGTTGTTAATCCGTGCAGATTTCTATAGAGCTTGTCGGTTTAACATTTCTTAAAAAGAGACTGTATTGACTTAACAGTCGATATCCCTAATATGTTTTATGTAAAAAGGTTATAATATATGTCGTTAACAGATGACAGCCGCCAATAACATTTTTCTCTTAAACTCGTGGTAATTAAATCATGCTTTTCTACTTTTACAACTTTTTTTAAACTATTATTAAATAATAGTAATTATTTTCAATATAAAATAATTTACTTTCATTGTAGTCCACTAACCAATTGGAACTAACGTTACTTATTGATTGGTTGCTGCTTAGCACGTTAAGTTCCCTTCGGCCGTCTACGAAACCGTAGTTTAGTAACTGGTTTCGATGAAGGAATTATTCTTTATCGTCTGTACACCGACTTTGCAAAAACCATTTTTTTATAAAATAAATAATTTTAAGAACAATAAAATCTCCAAGAGTATGTAATCCTTTTAATGCCATATGGCATAAAAATATTCCAATTACGAAAATAATAACACGCAAAGTCAATTTGTCACTCGATTAAAGCCAAAAGACGTCATACGAACACCAAATAATTAAATTACGAACAATCCAATGTTGCAAACAGCGGGCCCTGAATCGAATAACATTCAAACTAAGTGCTCGTGTATTTTCGGGAACGCTCGGGGGCTTTCGGAACCAATCGAAGAGTACAGAACGTCGGCTAATAGCTCAACAATAAATCCACGCATACATAGACAATGTACGTATAGGCGATCTCAACTCGGTTGAGATTCGACTAAGTTGGACCGAGATCTGTGTTCCTCAGTGCCTATGTGTGAGTGAGCCTGTATTCGCTTGTTGTAGGGAGCCGGCATTTTATATATTCTGTGCAATCGTCCCGCGCAAATCTGACATCTGTCATATTTGAACCTCATTGTTAGTGTTGTGACGTTCCTTTTTTGAAATACGACAGTTGGCGGTCCTCCTCTTTTTATTTAGTTTTGTTACGATTTGATTGAATCTGTCGTATTGTAAAACAATGTGTTGGTTTGTTTCGTTCATTTTCTTCGGTTGTTTGACAGTGATAGACGAGATTTTGTTATGAATGTCATTTGAGGGTTTTAAGGGGTGTACACATTGAATAATAATCACTTTTATTAAGCACTCTCTGGTCTTGTTTATAGTACACATTATTAAAAATCTTGTTAACGTCTTAGGTTAGGCCTACATCAGTAGCTTAAGTGTTGGGTAGGATTTGAATTCGTGATCTCTTGAATCCGATTAACTCTAGCAAGCTATTGCGTTCTAGGTGTCTCTTTAAGTCAAATATTTTTATTGCGTTAAATCAAATTTATAATTTTAGGCAAGAAGTTTCTTGAAAGCTCGATAGAAGGAGTTTTCTAGAAACTCAAGTGCCATTCTTTTAAAATCGTCAAATTGTATTACATTCTTAGGGTAATTCGTTATAACAGACTTACATAATTACATTTTTTTTTATTAAAAAAAAAAGCTCCCGTTGTAGTGTACAAACCCTGAGCCACGGACACAACGCACACCCAGACTCGGAACGTCGTGTCCCGTGTGGGAATCGAACCCACGACCTCTTGCGTAGCAGTCGGACATACTCCCACCACGCCACAGAGGCTGCAATTATACCTGTGTCATTCTAAATTCACAGGATATTTGACACCATCAAAAATGCTCATAATATGATCTATCCGTTTATAAATCAAGCTGCCGTAGATATAAATATTAGCAAACGGATCCATAAAACACTTAAAAAAAACACAAGATCGCATACAACACTAAGAAAATCAATTCTACAGTTTAATTACTTAAAAACTTTATAGAAACTCAAACAACTTACACAATAACAACTCAAATATAAGCGTTCTTGTGTAAAATACCAATTTGTTTCAAAGAGCTACTAATTCAATTTCGTACTCGTTCGTGCTAAACTGAAGTCACACGGCGAAAATGAATTTGGAACAGAAAACAAGCGGCAATCGCGCTTGTTTTTTTGCCACAATACATAATGTAGTGTAGCATATGCATAAGTTCTTTCCTTTGAAAGTATTCGACAAATGTCTTGGGCTATATTTTTTAACATATAAAAATATGTAACATATATAATATTTTAAGCAACAGCATAAGTGACCTTTTTTTAATCATTTTTGTGGAAATATCAAATGAATAACTGAATAATCGAAATAATATGAAGAGAAATAAATTTGGATGGGAATCCGAATTTGGTCAGTCAATTTCGGATTACAACCACTCTATTTGCAACCAATTGAAACATTACATTTCAAAATTTTAGATCTTTCCTTTGTTTGAAATTATTTTGTTTTAAAAGTTGATAAACATCTTCGATTTTTTGTCAAGCACACGTCTTCAAATAATGTCTTGAGAAATTAATTTTGCCACAATAACTTTCTCTAGACTATTTAAATCACCGATCCTAATTGGCAAAATTCATGGCCGTCGTACAGGCACAAAATACGAGAGTACAGAAGGTAAATATCATCATACAACATACTTCGACTAGACTAGATAGGCATTACTCACTGACACATAATCTTAAAACAAAAAACAAAACTTGAAAAAAAAATTAACAAGCTAAACTTTTACAAATCGATTGGTTATAGTAAACCAGTTGAAAAGCGTGAAAATGAGTGATAAATAATTATGAGCGATACCTCATTCGATTCGGAAAGAGCTATAGAAAAATGTATTCGCAGGATCTTACAGCAGATAAATAATTGCGATTATTTTTTTAAAATTGGTCGGGAAAAAACCAGGTATGTAGTTTTGTAACAATAACATTATAATTATAAATATTTACGGATCGTAACAAGAATATTCTTAAAGAGGGGGAAATTTTCTACAAAAAGTTATGATTCATTATTTATAGTTTTAATTTAACTCCCAAAATATGGTAGTAAATGCCAATATAACAGTTTAAAAAAAATATGGTGTAATCAAAACACTATTAAGAATATGGTACTGTACTGTACGGTAAAATCAAAACAAATATCAATAATTACAAAGTTATGCTAGCAATTGCCCTCCCCCCCTTTCGATACATCTATTATATTATTTGAGAAATTTGAGAATTTTGACACTAGACCGGTGTGTTTTGACTGGTGATTGCTTCTCGATGTCGGCGGTGGCTGGAGTACCGCTGTGAATCAAATGCGCCCCCCTCAATCCTAAACAAAGTTTTGGAAAGAAACTTACCCTCTGTACTTTTGATGTGTTATGGCACAAGTGACATCGGGTGTACGACTTTGTTCGCGTGTTCAACAATCACTTGCTCAGAATTACATGTTTTATTATTTCAATTGTAGTTCTCATTTTAGTTAATTAACGGAACAATAACGATTCAGCTTTTACAAGCGGCGGTTAGGTTTTTATGTTTCGGGTAGCTTTATTGGTCGGTCTAATAAGATTGACGAAAATAGAAATTACTTACTTACTTTTTGTATTGTTAAGTTGGAAAACTAGTTTACCTTCTATTTTACCTATTAGTAATACAGTACAAATGATACAGTCAATTTCGCTGGACACCAGAACTATAAACTAAAATAAAAGTCTTGTTTCTAGACTTAAGAGGCATTTTTGAAAAAAAAAGCTGAAAATTGGTGCCATTTTACAATGGTTTTTGTATCAAATAAAACTAAATGACGAAAGAAAAAAAATATGGTAATTTAATTATTATTATTTCAATTATTTAGACCTAAAAACATAGTTATTATCAATGCGAATTTCAATAAATTATGATGCACAAACGTGTCATACAATTATGTCAAATTTGCGAAATGACTCAGTGGAATAATTTAAAGCATTTTTTTTTAAAGTTACTTGTACACAAATGTTAGCTAAAATGTACTTATGGCCCTTAAACTAAAGGTAACAAATGTTACGGGCGCTGCACAGGTGTAGGACATGTACCATCATGGTCTTGCCATGTCGCGTTGCCAAACCCTGTGACATTCGTTCAAAAATACATATTAAACATATCATAATGTCCTTTGGGCAGATTTTCCAGACAAACTGCCACGTTAATTCACGAAGCAACGGAATCTACCAAATAGTTTGAATCTGACATTCAGCTGATTCTCATTAAAGCGTCAAATATTGTTCTTCAAATAGTTATAATCGATCACCACAATCAAAGCATGTAGTAAAACTTCTAGTAACACCTGTAAACGCAATAAACAATCAAAAACTCGTCTATTCCTGCAATTACATCAAAAGTTTATTATTGTTAGTTTACCATTTTATCCAAGACTTTGTCACAACGTCTAATAGAATCAATATCACAATAAAAACCTAGCGCTCATATTACAACGGTCCCCGTACCACCACATACATATATACAAGAGGTCGGCTCACATCTCGACAACAAATCCACGCACACAAACGCGTAATCTCAACTTGCGCTGTTTCGGTTGAAGTTCCAGCAAATTTAACCTAGATCTGTGTAACGTGTGCATCTATGTGTGAGTGAGTCTGTTTTTGATCGTTGTAGGGAGCTGAACCTTTTGTAGCTATGTATTCGGTCCCCGTGGTACGACCCGACACCATACTTCATCGTAGGTCACCTACACACGATATATTAATTCGATAAGTTTTATTGTACTCACTTATGACTTAGACACGATAGTGTGCAATCATAAATAAGGGTGGCATTGAGTGGGTTCTTTGATTCTGGTTATTACCTACTTCGAATATTTTCATTTTTTTTTAAATTCTTGGTCTAAAATACGAGTTTGTGACTGGCGTCACAGTATCCAAACGGAGAGTTAGATGTAAATGCTGTATACTTTATTAGATAGTTGGTTTTATTAGGATGCTTTTAATATAAATTTGCAGAAAATCCGTAAAGCAGTTTTAAAGATAACTAGCCTTTTAGCTCGCTTCGCTTTTGTTTAACTGTGAACAAAGAAATAAAAAATGTTATCACTTCGTACTTAAAATGTTATATCGATAAGCTAAAAGTGCTTTATAAAAACTCACCTGAAAATATTACGTCATCCATATAAACAGATGGATAAACGCGTAAAAGTAGTACCTGCATTTTTTAGTAAACAGTTTCCTAATGAAGTAAAAATAAACCAAAAAGAAGAATACAAAACTAATTTGATTCATGAGGTATAAATAATCCAAGTCCAATAATCCAATTACTACAGCGAATTCTAAACTGTCCACATTGCACCGTTTAACATCCAGTCAAATTGCCAACAGTACCGCGATCACGCACAAAACAAAGTTCATCATAATTTACACAGTGTTACCAGTTATCGTGAAAATTATAGCCTGTAACGAAATTCGTTTATAGGTATTAAAGCGCCTATTAAAGCATCAAACCTTTACGATACACAATAAACCCCCTAAAAGGTTCTCAGAGACAATAAATCAGATACGAAACACGTCACTTCTAAACAGTTTGCGGAGCCAGACATAACAAAACTAAGTTTGAATACGGGAAAGCATGAAACACGAACTCAATCACACAAATGGTGTACCATCATTGTGCCATCCACCCTGTAGGTTGCACATCATAGAGCAAATATAACTTCTAATACAATAAAAATAAAGTACATTTTAGACTGTTAATACTAAAGATGTATGGCATGAATGTAGTGTCAAATTGTAGTGTGAAATGATATATTCAGCTGGGGAGTTGAACGGTGAGCGGTAAAAATACGCGCGGTTTGCGTGACCGTTTCGATTTCAGTTCAGGAGACAGCAAGTTAGGGGCATGCAATGTTTGATGGCTTACCTGTCACAAGTATTAAATTTGTTCAACAGTGAAATATCAGAATACATTACAATGTCTGCTGATGGCAGCTCTACAAACTCGTTATGCGCTGAATATTGGCATGTAGTTTGACACCGATGATAACAATCTTTTGGAGCGTGATTCAGTTGTGAAGAATCTTTGAAAAATGTGTCTTATATTTCTTGTACATTTTTCTTATGTTCTCCTTAGCATCACTACATCGCTGCGGCCTAGGTTCGGCTTAGACTATCCTGTTTTGTCCTAAGACTTCCTGTATAGGTTCATGAGTGCATTCTCTTTCTCTATTTGGTCTTTAGAAAATTCCCAACTCATGGAATATAATTTCAATAGTTAACTAAATAATCATTTTTTTTTCTGTTACAGGTCTGGTTTCAAAACCGTCGCGCGAAATGGCGTCGTCAAGAGAAGATGGAAGCAGCTAGACTTGGTCTCTCGGAGTACGGATGTGGAGCTGGTGGTGGTCTGCCTCGGCTTGGCGGCCTTGGTCTACCTGTAGACCCATGGCTCGCCCCGCCACTGCTTACTGCCTTACCAGGTTTGTACATTTTATTATCTTTGAACTGGTCGAAAGTAGATTACTTCTTGCTGCTATTTATTATTATCTTTGTTAGTTTGGCCTTTAGATATAAACGATGTAAAAAATAAAGCAGGTTACATTTAAACGTAAGTGAACTATTTTAAAACTACAAATTAAAAATCACATAGAAAATCCAGTGAAATGGAAACAAAACACAGAATAACATTGTCCTTGGAGAATTTGAAGTAGGAAGATAGGAAATAAACACATTTATGAAATGAAAAGAAATACTTATACCGATTTATAGATTTTAGGAAATGAAAAGTCCTAAAATCTATAAATCGGTATAAGTTTTATAATATCTAATCAACTAAAAAAGTTTAAAGAGCTACACCATCTAACAAATCACTATAACCATATAAAAATCAAATAAAAATAGACATTGAACAGCCCCCCAAACATCTCTTTTAACGCAAAACTCTTTCTTCCACAGGTTTTCTAAGTCATCCTCCATCAGGCTACCCCAGCTACCTAACACCACCTGCGCCGGCATCCAGTGGCGCCCCGCCAGACCCTCGGTCCTCATCTATAGCAGCACTCCGCATGAAAGCAAAGGAACACGTTGAGAGTCTCAACAAAGGACTCCAGATGGTCTAATAAAATGAGTTCTGAAGTAATATACATTTAAATTTGAAATAGTCAGATGACAAAAATAGTTCAGTTTCAAACCAACGTGGTTAAATAATGGGAAGTTTCGTTAGAAAATACATGCTGTTTATAGTATTGTAAATTTGATGTAAGCAATTGAATGCTTGACATTGTTCAATGAATTATTTTTCGGTAATTTAAAATATGTTGTTCATTTCTTTATTTTAACTAAATTCATTGCATCATTGCTAGTCTACGCCTAGATTCTAGTTGCTTTTGACAGATTAGTTAATTCTGTATACGTTTCAGTTCACCGAATTATTTACATTGTTTGTATTTCTAAGTTCGTATTGTCTTTAATCAATATATATGTTTTTGTATTAGCCATGACCTGAGCATGGTTTCATTTTCTAGAAATCAGATATTTCATTCATTCGCAGCTCTCTCATGACAATTTGTATCACTGAGATTTCTACTTTTCTTACGAATTTCTTCTGTCTCTACGAATATTTTGTTTACATTGTAAAACTGATCTGGATGTCACAAACATGTCACTGGGTTATATTAGACTTGGCTCCATGTGTTTAGTTGCTATATATTTTTTGTCTAATGTGATTAGTGTATCGAAGCAATACGTAAGTGTAAATATTGATAAATACATAAATAAATAATTCTCATCTAGAATAGGATACGTATTTATTATGAAATCATTTATAGGTGCAATGCTTTCAATTTCTTCTTAAATTCATTTTATTTATTAAAGAATTTCATTTCCTACAATTCTGTTTAAATTTTGAAAGTGAGTTTTATTGAATTCGGAGTCATTCTTAGCATATTTAACATCTGTCCTATTAATCCTATAAGGAATTTTCGGTTACTATATAATCCAACAAAGTATTTATTATCTGTACCCTAAATCGCTGAAACTGAAGACTAGATGTGGATTCCAGTCTTCAGTTTGGATGTAATCAAATCAAAACCATTCAATCCTTTAAAATTTCTAAATTTACAGAATTTGTTTTTCTATAAATACATAACTGAATAAAATATAATATACGTAATAAATAAAGTTATAATCATAGATTTTGCTATGAAATTAGATGTGATTGTAAATATTGTACTTACATTGTAAAGCCTCTACTTTTAAGCTTTAATTTCACTTTTATAAAATCTACCAATGTCTTCGAGGTACCTACTTAATAACTTTCAAACATCAAAACCTCAATATTTGTTTTATTGAAAAAATAATGAAATGTATAATTACTTTTTTAGGAAAAATGAACTGCCTTCAAATGTTTAAACAAGAAAAAATAATATCAAGCATATCACCGAATGCAAATCTTGCTGACTCACTCCTATGTTTTAGTCTATACCTTTGGTGTTTTATAAGCTAGGACAACGTTTTATACACTAAAACCTTCACAATAAAATATGCAGTCGATAGTGAAATCCCCATTTAAATCGTATTACTAACTTTTGAGAAAATCGCTAACATTCATACATACGGCACATTTTTTTGAAGGCGGTTATAAAAATCAATAATCCATAATTATATAAAATAAAATGCTGAGCCCGAACTTTTAGCTATCTAGAAAGCTGAAATTATTCAGAGGAGATTTCATGGCTCTATCTAAAGGCCTGTTTTTTTTTCAGGAAGGTTTTCTTTGTGATGTAATAATAAAAACCAGTGACAGGAACCTAGAGGCCTGTTTTTTTCTGAAAGCCTTTCTTGGTGATGTAGAGATAACATACAGGAAACCCGAGCTCTAAGGCTTAAGCTACTTAATTATATATAATTATTAGGTATATAAATATTTTTCAATTGTTATTTGATATACCAATTGAAAAATAACAATAGCACATATTTTATTAACTAATCCAAGATTATGTTATTTCTATGAGCTAAATGACATCCAAAAGTGTTGAAAGGGATGTAAGCTGTTTGGGCGTGCATCTTAATCACTGTAAAAATCCTTTCTTATATACTAATTTCATAAAATTCAAGAGGAAACTGTTTGTAATGTTCAATGAAAATACTTTTATTTTAATGTTTTTTTTATGCCATACTGATTTTTTCTACCATTTCATTTAAATTGGTGAGTCTGACAACACCAATTCTAACATCATTGTTAAATCTGACAGATACGATTTTGACACTTACGAAATGGGGCATATTTCTTGTCTGTTAGCAATAATACATAACATTAATATTATTAAAGTCTTATTTTGTAAAATTATTTCATAAATATAACTTTAATCTAAGAATATAATAAGCTTTGTAAATAGAATAGTTATAGGTATAAATTTTAGTATTTTTCTTTGAGAATAGATAGTGTTTATTTTTAATTATTTAAGAGAAGTGATAATATTAAAGTGTGTTAGCAAACTACTAAAATGTGGAACATTTTTTTATTTATATTTTATACATTTACAAAAATAAATGTACATTTACACCGGTGAGGTGTAGTAATGTTAGAAGTACAGTACAAAAATGTATAATGTCAAAAACCACTATTGAATTATTTTCCTTAATTTACCAATTGACCAATTTAATAATCGTTTCCATTGTATCGATAAAAGAGGCTTAATTTTAAAATTAAACTACACATAATATAATTTAACAAAATAAAAAAAAATACTAAAAAGGTTTGTAACATCTGCACGAAGCGCAAACGCCAGGTATCATAAACCATTTGTGTTTTATATTTTTTATTACAACTATTTCTGCAATATATTTGTTGCTATGCAAAAAAAATATCACATGAACGTTCCACACTTTTGTAGAATAATCTCCGTAGAAGTGATCTATCTTGTTGTATATAGCTAAGTGTACGTATTTATATGTTTGTATATATGTGAGTGGTAGCCTAGACTAAGAAATATAATATTATACGTAACGAGAGATTAAATAAATGTGTTCTTTCATAATGAGCTTTTTTATTTATTAGGTACTAGCTGTCCCATGCAACTTCGTCTGCGTAAATTTACCCCGTTTTTGCAACACTTCTCATTGCTACTCCGTAAGTATTGGTTGTAGCGTGATGTTATATAGCCTATAGCCTTCCTCGATAAATGGGCTATCTAATAGTAAAAGATTTTTTTAATTCGGATCAGTGGTTCCTGAGATTACCGCGTTCAAACAAACATACTCTTCAGCTTTATAATGTTAGTATAGATAAAATGATCCCATACTGTTGTAGAGGAACTATTTTTTTTACAAACTACATATATTACTTACAGTTACAAGTTGTTTTGTGTTTTTAGGGTTCTGTAGCCAACATGGCAAAAACGGAACTCTTATAGTTTCGCCATGTCCGTCTGTCTGTATGTCTATCTGTCTATCTACTACAAAGACTAGTCAATGAATATTGACGACATTTAGTGATTAGTTGTCTTGTAGTAGCCGCTACTTTGTTTGATAGCTAAATAGTAATAATAAATATTTGTAGGGGGGGCACTCCATATACGTAACAAACGCTGTTTTTTTTCTCAGCAAACATCTACGTGTGGACAGGTCGTTTAAAAACATTTTAAGGTTTTTAATAAACTTTTTTGATTGATGGAATATTTTTGGAAATAATCGCTATGAAAGTTGCATGAATTGTGTCTCTCCCTTAACTTTTGAACCGTTTGACCAAAAAATGTGAAAAAAGTCACAAAGGTAGCGCTTAATAAATACTTTAAATTAAAATTATTTTGAACATGATCAAATGGATATACCGTCATTAAGTGATTGCCGAAAAGATGCGGTTCTTAACAAAGGTGCCATGAACATACACTCTTCTGCTGATGCGATTATTCAATGCTGTGGAACCCTACACTGAGCATGGTCCGATATGCTCTTGCCCGTATGCAATCCATGTTTATTATTGAAAATAAATGATGATTACTTTTCCCATTACACTGTATATAAACTTGGAACTGTTAGAATGATTGATTAATTAATACATGACACAATTCAAAAACTTTTCAGAATCTGAGCAAACGAACTATTACTGAATCTGGTTGTGCAAACCAGATTCAGTAATAGTTCGTTTGCTTTTTATTGCGCTATTCTTTTATAAAAAGACGACTCCCGCAGTAGGGTACAAGCCCTATGTCGCGGGGGACTACAAACATACAAGTCACGGACACAAATTACACCCAGACTCATAACAACAATTTGTGGATCACACAAAGTGGTGTTCCGTGTGGGAATCGAACCCACGACCTCTTGCGTAGCAGTCGGACACACTCCAATTCAATTTTAATAAATACACATGAGTGCTTGTATGTACCAAATTTTATCAAAATCTGAGCACATTTATCGATTAAAAACTTAGGAATTGAAATAATCAATCACTGTGAAAAATAACGATTACAATAACGCAATCCAATTTTTCACCACGGAGGTGCAAAACCTAGTCATGTCCGCTGCTGAAATTATGGAAACTATTGAATATGAATATATGTTATAATTATATATTCATATTTGAAGGTTAACTATACCAAAATGGTACAATAAGATATATGCTGCCATAGTACAATAGTATTGTGGCAGGTGTTGGACATAGGCTTCTCCTGAAGGACCGTCTCCACACCGCGATAAAATCGCGGCGTTGCGACGAGTGGCTGAGTGCGAGGGAAAGATCATGTTATTAAACGAAGGCCCGCCTCGAAACGTGACTATTACGTTACGGACACGCGGCGATTCCATCACGAGTCACGTCGATACCCAGTCCTCCGCCTTCCGCATCCAGTCCATTCCAGAGATCTTCTTTAGGTCGTCGGTCTACCTGGCTGGGGGTCGTTCTACTTTACGTTTACCAAGTCGAGGTCTCCGCTCTAGGACGGTGCAATTATAAGCATAAAAAACAATGTATACTCCACTGCTAAAATTTGACTACGTCAATAAAAGAAATTTCTTATCTTAACTTTTTGTAGCTAGTAGAAGCAGACTAGTTGCCCTGAGTAGCTAGGAGGAATCAAGAAGCAATGTACTGTCTAATATTAGTAGGTAGTAGTTAGCTGTGCCTGCGACTTCGTCGTGAAGTTGCAGTGCTGGTCACTCCCTATTTACCTTAGCGTAATAATAAGTATCAGCTGTCTGACAGTGAAAGTCCCGTCGAAATCCGTCCAGTCGTTTCGGAGATTAGCCGTAACAAACAGACAGACAGGCAGACCGACTGACAGACAAAAAATTAAAAACTGTTTTAGTTATCAGTACCATTATGTCCTTTCATATGCATTTAAAAAATATTTTGACATTACAAACAGATACTTCAATTTTATTTATTTGTATAGATTGATTGCACCCCCCCCCCCCCCTAGTTTAGTTTGCCTACTTTTGTTATTGCTCCTTTGAGAATATTGTTCTCACGGAGAAGCGCATTCTATATTCATTTCAGATAATAGAGATAACAAGATGCAAATTTAAAAATAACTACTTAATAACTATTCAAAAAATAAAACAAAAATTTAACCAAAAAATTGGGACCCCTGGGCATGGTTC
This sequence comes from Herminia tarsipennalis, assembly GCA_945859575.2. Lineage (NCBI taxonomy): Eukaryota > Metazoa > Arthropoda > Insecta > Lepidoptera > Erebidae > Herminia > Herminia tarsipennalis. Next base: position 4,479,916 of record OX243856.2, read on the forward strand.
CACAGATACTGGCGGCATTTCCTCGCTGTATAGCAATGTTGATGCGTTGTGCGAGAAAGCTGCCAGCTCTACGGTCTATATTCATAGAGAAGAAGTGCAAAAACTAAAAAAAAATATGAAATTGGTTTATAGTTTTTAAATTTTCGCAATTTTTATACCTATTATATTATATTTCGGGACTCAATCGCGTAAAAAAATCCAAATTCATTTCGGTCACGGCAACCAATTTCATATTAGATATATATTTCGAGACTTAATCTCGTGAATTATTTAAAGGTACGAACATTTTATTTACCCGACGTTTCGTTCGAATTGCACCGATCGTGGTCACGGTTCATTTTTTGCTTTTTTTAATAGACCTAACCTATGTTACCCGAAGTCATTATTATTCTAATCCATTTAGGCATTTAGACGTTATGGTAGAATACAGAAACTCACAGACATTCATACACTCATAAACCCAGTTAATTACCTCCCCTTTTGAAGCACTCGAGTAAAAACATTTCTTAACACGAAGGCGTTAAAGCCTGCAAGTGATTAGTCTGCCATCGTTATTAAATTATCGGAAAACAATTAGTGGCGCGCTAGACGAGCGAAGGGGAGGTGGGGGGATGGGAGAAGTAATTAGCTCACTAATTAAGCTAATTAAATCGTCTAAAGAATAATAAGTTGATATGAAAAAGCTGATTTTGTAAAAGACGATGAAGGCAGAGCGATGCGAAATTATGGTGAAAATGGCATGTCTCTGTTTTATAACGGTACGTGTAGTGTTTTAAAAATCTATATTAATATTATAAAGCTAAAGAGTTTGTTTGTTTATATATGTTTGTAAACTTTCGCGATTTGTAAACATTATAGAATTTTATAAGACTAATGGTAGTCTTCAGTCTACCCGTGACAACGGCCGTTGCAATACGGTCGAAACGTCGGGCAATAAACAAAGGTATTTAGCCTTAAAATAAAATATTTACGCGATTAAGACCCGTAGCTTATAAAATTGTATAAAATTTGTTCGTTTGTTTGAACGCGGTAATCTCAGGAACTACAGTCCGATTTGAAAAAAATATTTTACTGTTAGAAAGCCCATTTATCGAGAAAGGCTATAAGGCTATATAGCATCTCTCTTCTCTAGAAGCGGAGCAGCAATCAAAAATGTTGCAAAAACGGAGAAAATTTTCACAAGAAGTTGCGCAGGTCAGCTAGTGATAATATACGTACTAAAGAGGATTTCAGGGTTAAGCCCCTCCCTCTCTAGGTGTATAGTTACTGTACGACCCTCCCTCCTCCAATGGGTACATCTGTGTGTGAATATACTTATACACTCAAAAAATGGGTGCATAGTTTCTAGAAACAAAAATATCTTTTCAATAATATTGACTGGTACATTTGAAACTGTGATTAACTATGCTGAACATATTTTAATGAAACCTTACAGTTATGTAGATTAAAATTATCAGTACACAAAAAAGTAAAATTCTATTGCAACGTTTGTAAAGATGAATATATATACAGAATGATTTTTAATATACTAATAAACACCAACTCTTGGCTTCTTTACATTACACCAAATAACTTGGTAATATATTTTTTTGAAAAAAATAAATCAAATTAATCCGAGTTCTATACAAACTCAGCAACCTCTATTTCAGCTATTACATTATTCAAATCGCTGAAAAACTTGTTTCTTTGTTTTTATTTAAAAGTCAAATACATCATTTCACAGATCTAGCTTCAAAACTGATAGAGTTCTATACAAACTTGCAACCACTACTCTACCCCTTTAGGGGTTGATTTTTCAAAAACGCTAAAATACGTGTTTATCCGAAATTTTTCAGATCTAACTTCATATCTAAGGGAATTTCATACAAAGTTGCAACCCCTAAATTACCCCCTTAGGGGTTGATTTTACAAAAAGGTGTCTTTATTTCAAACCAAAAACCCAAGTACGAAATTTCACACATCTAATTTCAAAACCTGAAACCCCTACTTTACCCCGTTAGAGGTTGATTTTCCAAAAACGCTGAAATACGTGTTTCTTTATTTTATGTCAAAAATCCGAAATCCGTTGTTTTAAACGAAAAAGCCAAATACGAAATTTTATAGATCAAACTTTAATACTGACATTTATACAAACTTGCAACCCCTATTTTACCTCCTTAAAAAAATATGATTTACCAAAAACGCAGATTTTCTTTCTTTATTTTAAACCAAAAACTCGAATACGAATTTTCACAGACTTAACTTTAAAACTGACGGAGTTTAACACTATCTCGTAACGGAGTTTCACATAAACTTGCAACCCCTATTTTACTCTCTTAGAGATTGAATGTTTAAAAACGCTAAAACATGTTTTTTTTAACGAAATTTCACAGATCTAATTTCAAAACTGACGGAGTTTTATATAAATTTCAACCCCTATATTTGGGGACGAATTTTTAGAAATTCTTGCTTAGTGGATGCCTACAACATAAAAGGCATGAACTGCCACCATTTTAGGTTTATAAGCAAAGCGTTTTAGGCTCTGCCTTGAGAAATCAGGTATCAGTAACAAGTGATTATATATGTAATATATTTATACACGTACATACATTATTTACATATTATTTATAATAACTTTAGATTATTATAATTAAGATGATTCTGATAATAACTTGGTACAGAGTTGGTGTACTTTATTAAAAGCCTTTAGACAAAGATATAGAAATATGTACCGCCCAGTAACTAAAAGTAACATTGGTGGTCGGAAGTGAAATGTAAATTAGTTGGCAATTACTGGTTCTCTCTGACATACTTGTGATAAGTTTAGTGATTACAAAGTTAAGACTGATTTACGCGCTAGTGCCAAACCTACGAAATGGATGGTGTTATGTAATATGGAGACAGGAGAAATATTTCTATACAATTTTGTTCTTGATAGCTGAAATTTTGAAAAGAGGTTTTATTTAGGAATAATGCTTTCAGTACACTTCAACTTTAAGGAACTGTCGCTACAAATTTAACGCAAGCGTCGTCATAACTGCGTTAAATTTTAAGGCTCAAATTAGGTGCAATACAAAAAACTCGTGACAAGTCGTTAATAGAATTGAAATAGTTATTTATTACATTTACATTTGTGAGAAGTTCACGATGACTGTAAAAATAAATGACAGATTATTTCAGAAATAAATCAGTTGCGAAGGTTAAATCCTCAAATATTAACTTTGACTGACCTGTTGGTCTAGTGGTTAGTGACCCTGACTGCTAAGCCGAAGGTCGTGGGTTCGATCACCGCCCATAATAAAACTTTGTGTGATGAGCACTATGGTTTATTCTGTGTCTGGGCGTTTTGTGAGTTATGCATATTATAGATAAATATCTATAATATGCATAACTCACACAACGCTATCTGATCCCAAACAAAGCAGAGCTTGTACTATGGTATTAGTTATCTGGTTTCAATAGTACAAGCTCTGCTAGCTTGGGATCAGATAGTGTTGTGTGAGTTGTCCCAAAATACTGTTATATTAATATTATTTGACTATAAACAATGTAAGGATGTAATATTGGGTCCTTATATATGAAATTACATTTTCAAAACGAAAAAGTTAAAACGGTTTACTGTGGGTAAACAAATAATTAATCCCTCGAGCTATTTACATTCGTAAATAATGCGAAATTTTAAGATTTCTATTTCGTGAACAGAACGATATCAAAGAAAAATAAAATGGCGTGAAAACAACTGAATCACTAAATACGAAACAAATATATACAAGCCTAAATTTTAAATAAATTTGGATTTGGAATTCTTAACCATAAGCCAGATATTTTAAATCAAAGTTAAAAAAAACGCCAATTTCATATGTAAGGACCGAGTACTACGATACCAAGACTGCGACTTCATCACCTGCTTCCTCATCAAATCTTAATTTCACTATCGGTAAGTCTAAGCCATAGGCAGTTTTGGTATGTACCACCATACTGACAGTAATTTTTCCGTGAAATAGTGATGTTGTCACATCTGCAATAGTGTGGTATAAACGGGCAACAATGGCTGACAAAATTACGCATTGTTGCCGCATCAAAATAAAATCATGAGATGAGAATCGATATACAAATACAAAATCTATAACATGATATGACTGGGCAATACAGAGACTTACAATTCGGCATGGCAGTTTCACATTTTAACATATTTTTCAGTATAACCTTTTTGATATAATCTCAAAAAAACATGACATACAAACATTGTGTTGTCAGGACAACACAATTATCTGAATATAGCAATAAATCACGGCGTTACTCACAGCAAACTTCATGTCGCGTAGAAAAAAATACACTATGCCATAACAATAAAGAGCAGAGACAACAATAAAACTGGCTGGAAGATATTGCAGAAAATCGATCGCTCAGTGATCCGTCCGGCAACCTCTCAAAACAAGATGTTTAGTATCGGCCATATGTGACCATACCAAACATGTTTCACTATTGCTTGCAATGTTTCCGGCCACTGTATTGCAGTCACATATTGCAGTAAATCATGTCCCGTTTGGAAGCCCCAAAAGTTTCAGCAGTATTCGGAATTCAATTCAATTCAATCATTTATTCATTAACAATTTTTACATCGTGTTTGAATACATATAGGTTTCACAAAATAGCACATTAATTTGAATAATAATAATAATAATAACAGTAATTAAATTAATAATAATAACAATATAAAATTTAAAAAAAAATATCAATAATTTACACCTTAATTAATATAAATGAAGAATAATTTAAAAAGTCAATTAATTACATAGATAATATTCGAATGTCAAGAATTAATAAAAAATAAATATTTAACTTAAACAGAAATTTTACGTGATGTCAACAAAAAGTAGGTATGCATAATATAATTTAATTGATAATTACGTATTAATGAATTATTTGTGAAAAATACCATTTACATTACAAATCATAAATCATCTATAGAATAAAAACACCTTTCCAATAGAAATGCTTTTAGTTTTAGATGAAAGCCAGATGTATATAAAATCATTTTTAAATCTACAGGTAATTTATTAAACAATTTGATTGATCTATAGTAGGAGCTATGTTTTACTACATTAAGACGAGGCATATTTTTGGTCTGAAAGTCTTTCCTTCTGGAATGGATATGAAAGTATCTATAGACTAACCTTTGCCTTTGCCTCGTTGATAGATAGCAGAATAAAGAAATTGGGTGTAATATCGTATAAAATTAGGGTGTTCAAACTTTTGCTTTTATATACCACTCCCTACGTATAGACAAAATACTTCGCTGTCACATAACCCCATTCTAAATAACACAGGGCCATCAGTCAGCATGTCTGGCATGTCATAAGTAGCCCCAACTCCACAATTTATTGTTGCTGTGCACAACACTAATCTGTCAACAGTCGACTCAATTGTTAGGGTTGTTACTTACGGCTCTAATTAATTTACCTTATCGTTAATCTGTGGGTTTGAGATTATCATATTTGTAATGCTTTAACCTATGTCTGTATTTAATGACACTTGACCAACAGTTATCAGGAGTTTAAATTCACGAAATCTCGTTTAAATCTTACGGCCAGTCTTAATAATCTATCCATCGATGGATTTGGCTACTAGAGGTGGAATTTTGACATATTTTATATGGAGCTTATGTCAAATATATAATAGCTCTAGTAGTCAAATCCATCGACAAATAGATTATTGAGACCGGCCATTATTATGTCAATTAATTGTGGATTTCGGATAACTATAGTGCTTCTATCTATCTTCTATCTTGGTATAGTGCAAACCTGAAAGTAGTTTGCTCGGAAACCTGAAAGCAGTAACATAATCCAATGGGGTAGTTTTTGAACCATGTTATATTTTTCAATTAATTATTTAATTAATCAATGAATAATTAATTCATTAATCATTCTTACATACCAAATCCTGTTCTCACTCTCTCTAATGATGTGAAATGTAATCATAACTTATTTTTTAATAATAACTATGGATTAAGTACTACGGGATGCAATGAGCACGATAGCGAGAAAACGATTTCAATATTTTAATTTTCATTTTTTATATGATATCTGAAAAAAAATTAATAAATACATGTTTTTAATAAAATGAAATAAAAAACATGTTTTTAATAAGCTTTGGACTATACCAAAAATAACATTTTATAGGAGTACATGAAAGTATTTCTTGTGTTAGGAAGAAACAAAACACTAAGTTCAATATTTTTAAATTCTCTGTCTAATGAAAAACGGAAAATAGGAAAAAAATATTTTTCTCTTTCACTACTCAATTTAAGTCTGTTTTTCCTCCAGATTTTTCAAAATTCGTAAGGGAAAACTTTCTCTACGATTTTTTATTACGACCCATTTAGAGAGGAGCTCGGTGACTCTGCAACCGGAACATTAAAACTCTGCCTAATATTAAGTAGGTACAATTTAGTAAAAACACATCAAGGTTAAATAAACAAAATTAACGGTACATTAAAGTCGCGAGCCATTTGCGCTGCTTACTTTAACTAAATCACGACCAAATGCGACGAATAAACGAGACACGTCACTACTAATGAAGTATTGTAGTCGCGGAGCTCAACAACTAACATTTTATTATTTTTTGGAATAAAAAGTTATAGATTATTTAAAAATAAAGTCTCGAAACCTAAATACTGCGAGAGGGTATTTTTATTGATTTGTTCACCAAATGTTACGCCTTCTATCCAGACTTTATTTTTAACTTTTGCGACTTTGTATTGGATGTTAATTACGATTCTTTCAAATTAGTCGTCAACTCGTCAACAACATTCTGCTTACTTCCTTCTTTTTCGATTCCTACTACTTAAAGGGGTCTGTCTCACGATTGTCTTAAAAATCTATCTATCGATGGATTTGGCTACTAGAGAATAGAATAGAATCTTTATTTGTCATAAGGTGTGGTAACATACAAAATATTTTTTTTAATTTACGTATATTTTAAACATGTATGTATGTATATATTAGAATGTATACGAATATGTATTTTTTGTATATATAATGCCTTTTTTTTATTTCTCGACTTTTAATATATTTTTATTATTATTATTTTATTTGTCAAGTTTTCCACAGCCTGCACCTACGTATTCTTAACTTTACATCACCCAAAGGTAGACTGGCAGAGAATGCTTTTAGCATTAAGTCCGCCTTTGTACACTATTTGTACATTAAGTGTTAAATAAATAAATAATTTTAATGAATTTCCAGAACCTTAAACATTTTGTCATAATTTGACGTGACAAAAGTTAACAAGAAAGTGAATATTTATTTTTACTGATAAAATATAATATTAATCAATGCCATATGGTAGATTACATACAGACGTATAATTATGGCATATTTTATATGTAGCTTATGTCCATTATGTATATCTAGTAGCCAAATCTATGGATAGATAGAATACTAATAAAAAACTTTATTCCAAAAAAATATTACGACTTCAAAATTAACACATGGCAACTAAAAAGCAAAAAAACCGGGCAAGAGCATATCGAACCATGCTCAGCGTAGGGTTCCGCAGTCTTAAATAATTGCATGAACAGAAGAGCGTATGTTCATGGCACTTACTTACTTTTGTTGAGAAATGCAGTTTTTCGGCAATAAATCAATGAATATATAATCGAATATTCCCAATCATGTCCAAAATAATTTTAGTTTAATTCAAATAATTTAAAATAATTTTAGTTCAAAATTTAAGGACACTATTTATGCATGTTTCGGAGTGATTATTTCCTAATATATTCACTTAATGAAAAACAGTTTGTTAAAAACCTTAAAATGTTTTTAATAATAAATGTCGAATGATGTGCCACACGTTGAAATTTGCTAAAAAAAAATGTTTCAGCTTCTGTTATGTATATAAAAATATATTTTTTTATTATTTATACGTTCGTAAACTTTCGCGATTTGTATACATTATAAAATTTTATAAGTTATAGGTTTTAATCGCGTAACTATTTTATTTTAAGGCTAAATACCTTTGTTTATTGTCCGACGTTTCGACCGTATTGCAACGGCCGTGGTCCGGGTGACTTAATTATTTAGCTTTTAAACTAAGTAGTGGCTACAACAAGACTTTTCACCTAATTTCATATATATTATCTTTAGACAGACGGACCGACAGACGGAAATGAAAAAACTTATAAGGGTTCCATTTTTGCCATTTTGGATACGGAAAATAACACAAAAATAAACATTTTGAAGTTGGTGCCATGAAATAGTAGTTTTTATTTTTTTCAACCTTAAAAAGTTTATTTATTTTGTTATTTTGACTGCCTCTGTGGCGCCGTGGGAGTGTATCCGACTGCTACGCAAGAGGTCGTGGGTTCAATCCCTACCCTGGATAAAACTTTGTGTGATGAGCACGATAGTTTATTCTGTGTCTGGGTGTTATTTATCTATAATATGTATATATTTAGAAATATATAAGTACGTTTATCAGTTGTCTGGTTTCCATAGTACAAGCTCTGCTTAGTTTGGGATCAGATAGCGTTGTGTGAGTTGTCCCTAGATATTATTAATATTATTATTCTACATTATTTTTTGCTTTTTAATTTCCTTGTATCATATATTTTTGGAGTCGATAATATTTATTTGTAAACAAGTTTTTTATTTTTTACTTTTTAGTGGGTTGGTTTGTAATTCACTTAGGTAAGTTACAACAACCTTAAGCCAACTGCTGAAATCCTTTTACAAAATATTGCTTTGTCCGATGTAATGCCGTTAATTGTCGAAGAGCTTGTCATTTGTGGTCTTCATCATGAGTTCCACTACACCTTTTCGTGCTTTTTGAGAGTAAATGCATGAACCATTATGAAATATACCTGAATCACTCTCAGTGTGCCTTTAATATTTGAAAAGTTCCCTCGATTTCTCAAAAACCCCATTAAAATGTCCTGACAATGGGACAAACTTAGAAGTATTCTCTTTATAACACAAAAATATTTTTTTCAAATCGGTCCAGGCGTCTTCGCGTAATCGGAGAACAAACATACAAAAAAAAATACAGTCAAATTGAGAACCTCATCCTCCACCTTCAGTGATAATAAACGCAGTAAATCGAGAGATTACCTATCAACTCTATAAATACTCATTTATTATTATAAGAAAGAATATTTATTTATGAGAAGACTTTTTTTTGCTTTCCAAAATTTATGGAGGAGGTGAAATATTTTTTGAAAACGGTCACCCGACCGTTTTTGACATTTTTTTTTTACAAACAAAAAATATGGAACCATTTCAGAATAAAACTCTTCCAAACAAAGTTAAAAACCGTCCTTATACGACGGATAGCTCCGTCATATATGGACGATTTTTAAAACCGTTTCAAACACATTATACCTAAAAGAATAAAACAAACTTCTGAATTGAGAACCTCCTCCTTTTTGTAGTCAGTTAAAAATGTTACACCTCCGTGTCTCCGAGAGCACATTGATGAGCAGTTGATTCTGCGCCTAATGTCTCTCCAGTCATGTCACTTTTTTGCCCCATCTGGGAATTATGAGAGAATAAACAGTGCACTTGTGTCTGCTTAGCATACATTTGTATACTGTAATATTTCTTGCGTTGGCCAGTCTTCACCGAAACCGGTTGTTCTTACAACCGGTTTCGGTGAAGATTATTATATCAGGTGCTGCGGATTTTTCAACTGTATATCAATCACTCAGTAACGGTTGCTCTTTATATTGAATACTATTAGACTGGCCTGTTGGTCTAGTGGATAGTGACCCTGACTGGTAAGCCGGAGGTCGTGAGTTCGAACCCCCCCCCCCCCCGAGATAATTTATTTATTCTGTGTCTGGGTGTAATTTATCTATAATATTCATGTATTTAGAAATATATAAGTATGTTTATCAGTTGTCTGGTGTCCATAGTACAAGCTCTGCATCGTTTGGGATCAGATAGAGTTGTGCGAGTTGTCCCAAGATATTATTATTATATTATAAAGAGCAACCGTAACTGACAGACTGATCTAACTGACTGGTCAAACCAGTGGACGGATTGCATTGAAATTTGGCACTCACATAGATATTATGGCGTAAGCATTTGCTAAGAACTCACACCCTAAGGGGGTGAAACGGGGGTCCAAATTTGAAGGGGGTGAAAGCTAGTATTTCATATTTTTGTTTGCCGCCTCCTTAACTACAAAGCTTGCATTTATCGATGTGTAATTAGCGGTTGATACGCGCAAGCACGAGACTCGCGCATTAGGACTAACTCACTATTTAATAATTACAATACTTTGAATGAGTCCCGTATACTACGCGATGCATTCGCTTAGATACCACGCCTGCCTATTTGTAACGTTAGGGTTATCACACATAGTCTTGTGACGTAACAAAATATTGGTTTTTACTTAACCCTGCTGGGAATCCAGGATTTTGGATGATGGAGCTTTTTAGACACCATAGAAGTCGGTAATTATCCATAACTACTAGACTAACTTATTAGTACAGGTTCCCTAGAACAAATTTTAAAATGATACATATCAAGCTGGAATTGCCATGGTAGCTTCGTTTTGGCGAGACGCCCAACTTTATGTCATCACATTAGTCCAATTAACCCAACTAAATTATCACTATTCTATATTATTTAGAGAAATATGATCTATGAAATTCCAGTTTTCTCCACGCCTCTCCTCGTCGTTGGTATAAATGCACCTTAAGGCTATAAAATCAGAGTTGTAATTAATTAACGCCTAAAACCACGCAGCAGTCACGACAACCAAATTATACAGAACACTAATTGTTATAGAGGCAAGTGAATAATTTGTACAATAAAACTTGTATAAATAGGAAATATTTCATTTTTATTATACAAATAATGTGTTAGTTTTTTAGGTTCGCGGTAGGGTTGCCAGTTTTTTTTTCAGTTGCTAGTTTTAATTGCTATTTTTTTTATATATCTATACCTACTAATATTATAAGGCTGAAGAGGTTGTTTGTTTGTTTAAACGCAGTAATCTCAGGAACTACTGATCCGAATTGAAAAATTATTTCACTATTAGATAGCCCATTTATCAAGGAAGGCTATAGTCAATATGACATCAAGCTACGGGCAAAAACGGGGAAAATTTACGCTTACGAAGTTGCGCGGGTCAGCTAGTAGGTATATACTGGGTGGCGCAAAAGTAGTGGCACTAAAGAAAATACTTTTTTTTTTTTATATGACATTTTCTGTCATTCTGTTGTTGAAAATTGTGTAGTGAACAAATGTAAAATACACTGAAAATAAACATGGACCGTTTTACTCCCCAAGAACGTGGAATAATTGTGTCAATGTTCTTACGGAATAATTCATCAGTGATAAGAACACAACGTGAATTTCGTCGACGATTTCCCCACCGTCCGGCACCGATTGGTCGCACAATTCGACGCTTTGCCACACGCCTTGAAGCAACTGGCTCAACATTGGATAGACCTAAGTCTGGGAGACCAAGAACAGGCCGTTCAGCTGAAAATATCGATGCTGTGCGCGAAGATGTGGAAGAGTGTCCAGAAACATCAACGAGGCGACGTGCCACGCAATTGGGCATTTCCAGACGGACCCTGCAGCGTATTTTGGTGAAAGACTTAAAGATGTTCCCGTATAAAACTCAAATGACTCATCAGCTGCTGCCTGCTGACCACCGAGCTCGTCTAGATTACTGCCAGCGCGTCATAAACCTCAACCTTGAAGAGGATGATTTTCCTTCAAAATTGGTTATGAGTGACGAAGCGCATTTCCATCTCTCAGGGCATGTCAATAAGCAGAATACTCGGTTCTGGGGCACTGATAATCCGCGCATTATTCAAGAAACACCTCTACACCCACTAAAAGTTACTGTATGGTGTGGCATCTGTGTTGACAGAGTGATCGGACCCTATTTTTTCGAAGACGCTGGAGGCAATGCGATAACTGTCACTGGAGAACGCTACAGAACCATGTTACGTGAGTTTTTGATACCCAGTTTGGACGAATTGGGGCTGGAGCACATCTGGTTTCAACAAGACGGCGCTACGGCACACACAGCGCGCGACACTATGGACTTAGTGAGGGACGCTTTTCCAGGCCGAGTTATCTCTCGTTTTGGCGATTTGCCTTGGCCTGCAAGATCACCCGATCTGATCAGTCCAGACTTCTTTTTTTGGGGTTTTTTGAAATCTCGGGTGTATGTGAACAAGCCACAGACTCTCGCAGCTCTAAAAGAAAACATTCGTCAAGAAATAACGAACATATCGCAGGAAGTGTTACGGCAAGTTATGCAAAATGTCATAAATAGGGCTCAAATGTGTATCAACTCTGGAGGTCACCATTTAAAAGACATCATCTTTAAATCCTAATGGTACGAAATTTAATGGCACAAATATACATTTAAAAAAATCTAAATCTAGTTTTCTAATTTAGAAAAAATGTTATAGCTGAACCAAATAGGGTCTTTACTTTTGCGCCACCCAGTATATATATATAGGATAACTAGTAATGTAAGATGGCGGGTTCCATATTACTAGCAATCCTATTTACCCCTCCAGCTAAGCTTAAGTTCACGTCGGTAGTATAATGGGTAGGATTCGAACCCGCGACCTCAAGATTGCAAGTCTGACGCCTTAGCCATTAGGGTACCGCCGCTTAATGTACCTATAGTAATTTTAATTTAATAAATAGCAGAATAACACATAGGTCATTATGACATCTAAGTGAGCGAAGTCTGTAATCTATAAAAAATAATGGCACTATCGCTGTTTGTGCGCTTAGATCTTATGAATTACGCAACAAATTTTGATGCAGTTTTCAGCAATAGATAGAGCGATTCAAGAGGAAGGTTTATATAAATACACCAGCCCGCCGGAACTGGCACCACGCGTACGAAGTCGCGGGTGTCTACTAGTTTTAAAAATAATTCTTCTGAAGTGTGTTTGTCACCTAACTCCTCCTAAATGGCTGGATTGATTTAGATGTAGTTTTGTAAGTATACGTATTCAAGTCCCTGGATTTGACAATACAATTGAACCTGATCCACTAAAAATTAATTACAGGGCAGTAGAAATTTCGCCAGGACACCTAGTAGGCCTTCTTTGTACCTACTACCTAGTTTAAAAACAAATCCAGATCAACTACTTAACAAAATAAGGATTTTCAAGTCTGATAATTTGCCGAAAGCCGTTACGGCTGTTTTGATGAAACTTGTAAGGCTCTAGCAAAATTGTGGTGAAAAAAGGAGTACCTGGCCATACCACACCGAATCATTATTACGGTATGGACCTGGGTAGATATTGTGGCAAAGACCTTTATTTTATAGTTGAAACAGAGATTGTTTTATACTGATTATTTATACGATCACAGCCCCCAAAATACAATTTTTATACTAGGTATTTTAAGTAATAGAAACACTCTACAGAAGTTTAACTAATAAGGTTTTAAGACTAAAGTAGCGCCATCTCTTATCGGAAAGTCATAACTTAATATTATTTTAATATTCATTTCTGTCTTTATAATAACTTTCCATAAAGATATTTTAGAGAAATAGCAAATATACTATTATCATACGATTTTTTTTACAGTATATAGTAAAAATAAAATAATATTTAACTTAAAATATTGGTAGTATTAGTGCAGCTTCTTCCCGCTATGGCGCTAGCGTGGCCTCTGATTTTTAATTACGTACGCGCCCGGGGCGACGGCGGGCGCGACAATTTGCAAGTCAAAGCCGCTGAAAAAACCCTAAAACACCCGACACACAGCCCTTTGGCACTGTTGAAGCACAAGACCCGGAGACGTGTTCTTACTACATTTTTTGAACATAAATATACTTTATGCGCTGACGAAGTGGTATGGAAGAGTAGGTACCTACTATATCTATACTAATATTATAATGCTGAAGAGTTGGTTTGTTTGTTTGAATGGGTAATCTCAAGAACTACAGATCCGAATTGAAAAATTATTTTACTGTTGGATAGCCCATTTATCGAGGAAGGCTATACGCTACATGACATCAAGCTACGACGGGAAAAAACGCTACGACGGGAAAAACGGGGAAAATTTACGCTTAAGAAGTTGTGCGGCTCAGCTAGTAAAATGCTACTAGCCTTGACATACGGCTTTGCTCTCTTGGATTGGATTGCGATAAAAATACTATAACATTCCTGAAGTATTATAATGAACCACTACGCAAATTTCACCTAGGTCTATTATCAAGTTCAAACAAACCAGACAACGATTTCTATTTTATTATAATATGTATCAAGTTTATATTGGTATGGAACAGCGTTTCTTAACCTTTTTCAGTCCACGGAAACCTATTTCACAATTTCAAAGACCCCCTTAAAAAAAAGCAATAAATTTTTAACAATTTATTTTTTATCTCGAACACGCCTGCACGCGTACCTACACGTTCGCCTGCCAGGTAAACGTAGCGATTACAAGACTTTTAGTGGCATTTATTTAATACTAGCTGTCCCGCGCACTTCGTATGCGTAAATTTTCCCCGTTTTTGCAACATTTCACGTCGCTACTCCGCTCCTATTCGTCGTAGCGATGTTATATAGCCTATAGCCTTCCTCGATAAATGGGCTATCCAACAAAAAGATATTTTTTCAAATCGGACCAGATGTTCCTGAGATTAGCGCGTTTAAACAAACAAACAAACAAAGCAAACAAACAAACGAACTCTTCCGCTTTATAATATTAGTATAGATTTGTTAAATAGTTCATAGATGAGACTGCGGACTGAGGTTAAGATTGATAAGAAGATACATTGTATTCACTAACCCACAGGGATGCGCGGACCACAGGTGAAATACATACTATAATAATAGACGCTTTAGATAGGCACTCAATGAAAAAAAAATACTTTGAATTAACACAAAAATATTTTTACCTGCCTGCGCCATAAGGAAGGTAATATAAAAAAAAAAACAAAAGAGTGGTGTCTTTTGGACACCCGGTTAAAACGTAGTAAAAAACTCATTTTAAGAATTGTCTAATTTCAAATTAAGATTTTCCACATATATTATATTACACGCATCCAGTTCAACATAGGTAAAATAAACATTACAACCTTTTACAAAAATACAAATATCCTACGCCTACCTACCTATAACGCTTCACTTAATCATTATCTTTTTTAACTTACCATTACAGATCTATATCTAATGCGGTATATGTAAACAGTTTAGTTTGTAATACACAAATTAACTATTACCACAGATAATATAATACTATACTAGTACTATTACTAATTACATGATAGGTGATCTTAGTAAACTCGCTCAGTGAACAAGTAAATACGTCAACGCGCACAACGTCCGCGTAATCGTTATTATTGTAGATTTACATAATAACATTTAAACTTTAGCGTTGCATGATTATAACAATTTATTATTCGGGAATTAAAGCGCATTTTACCTTAAAATTGCTTGACGTTTCGACCAGGTTGCACCGGCCGTGGTCACAAGTGGACTGTCGCAGCGAAGTTAACCTGGTCGAAACGTCAAGCAATTTTACTACTTAGATCTAACTGTACTTAGATCTAAAAATTGCTCTGATGATTAGTGTTTTTTTAAATCTAACATGTTTTTGAATTTAAAAGCATGAAAACGAATAGTAAAAGTAATGATTTGACGAAAGGAACTTATGACGTCATAGGTTGCTATTCCATATACATTTCTATAGAGCTTGTCGTTTTGACATTTCATAAAAAGAGACTGATTTAACTTGAAAAGAGCTATTGCCTCCCAAACTATGCATTAATTTATTTAATTAAATATTACTGAACCTATTTATTTATTTATTGGCTCATCAAAAACCCTTTATTACAGATATGGAGATATAATTTTGAATTTAGATATGCTAGTCTAGACTCATCATTATCATCTTCATCAGGTTACAAGGGAATTAGGAATTGTGGACTAGAACTACATCCAGTTATCACACTGTAACAAAAAGACTAACAAAAACTGAATTAAAAACAACTCTAATCACACTATTCGACTCTACAGCATCTTTATTCCATCACCGATCCCTCTCGGAGGTGAATTTCGTTAGCTCTCATTTGTTTTGTCGTAATTGCTGAAGATATGAGCGTTTATTGAGCATTCCCCCACCCTGCTCCCTCACCCCTTTATCGTCCCTCACCATTCCCGGTACGCCCCTCACACTTATTGGATTGCTTTATTGGCCTCTTTATAAAACGAATTTTATGTAACCACCTCATTAAGTTGCAAGTGCACTTTGTTTAGCCTTTTTATAGAACCTCTGTGTGAATTTTTATGTCGCTTAGGTTCCTAATTAGCTTTGACTAAAGTGTTTGTGGGTTTTATGTGATTTTTTTAGAACAACGAGGTCAGAAGCTTGAATTAAGGTTTTATAAAGGGGTTTTTCATATTATTAAGAACTAAATTCGTAGGTACTGGCCTTTTGTTCTAGTGGTTAGTGATTCTGACTGCTAAGCCAGTGATCGTGGGTTCGATTCCCACCCAGGACAAAACTTTGTGTGATGAGCACGATGGCTTGTTCTGTGTCTGGATGTAATTTATTTATAATATGTATGCATTTAGAAATATATAAGTATGTATATCAGTTGTCTGGTTGCCATAGTACATGCTCTGCTTAGTTCGAGAGCAAATGACCTTGTGTGAGTTGGCCTAAGATAATATATATTATAAATATATATACATAGAAATATTATTATTAAATTTATTTGATTGAAAGTGTTGCAAAGTTTTTATCCAAACTAATAGGTGAAAGTTACTCTCTGTCTGTTACGTTATCATGCTCAAACAGCTGAACCGATTTAAATGAAACTTGGTATGAAGATAGCTTAAGATAAACACCGGTAAAGGACAATATCTACATATTTTAAAGCGATAAGCGAAAACAGATATCCACGCGGATGGAGCCACGGGCGAAAGCTAGCTAATTAAACTTAGGAAGTGGCTTAGGATTAATTACTTTCAGTTTAAGCCTACGGCTTAGCTCGCGATGATTTGTTTTTTTTTGATAAAAAGTCTATTGTCTTTGTGTTAATCCAGATTATAAACTATCTATCTATCAAATTTCACCCAACTGCGGTCAGCCACGTTTGCGCGATCGAGTAACAAATATCAAACACAAACATTCACTTTCTTGACTTCTTAACTTTGTTAGATTTTTTATAGATTTTAAAAATTGTTACACTAAGTTTAAAATTGTACCGACATCTAGTAAAAGAAATAATAACTACTGTAGCTTTTGTATAAAAGCGCCATCTATGATCGAGTAGTGGCACTACTAACAAAATATCTTCATAAAGTATTTAGAGATGGCGCTACTGTATCTTTACACGAATAATCTTTTATTGCTTGTCTATTTTAGAAAATAGAGTGTGGCAATGAACAGATGTTTAAAAAACAGACGGTATGTGAATTAAAGACTAATATTAAAAGCCGTTCCAGTGAAAGATGACTCACTTTACCTATTTAAAATGAAACATCATTTTTTAGCCGGCCAAAGAAGCAAACTAGCACAAGACTCATCTGATTTTAAGTATTAGTCCACGACAGGTCAACATAGCAATCGTGATTAAGGTTAGATGTAAAAGACCAAGAAGCAGGGGCGTTGCCAGACCGTTCATAAGGCGAACGGAGCGGCTGCACCAGGCGCTATTTGTCAGAGGGCGCTATAAGCGTCTTACGGCTATGGAACCTAGGGCGCCAAATGCTATCAAGGGGTATGAAATGATTAGCTCCTCATCCTCCCCCGCCCGTCGTCGTCGACTCACACTTGACCAATATAGGGGACGTCAAAATTTGATTTCACTTTAACCTAAATCATTCCTCGGGCACTGGGCTTAGCTTGTTGTAACCTGTATCTATATCTATACTAATATTATAAAGAGGAAAGATTTGATTGTTTGTTTGTATTGAATAGGCTCCGAAACTTTTTTTTTTTTTTTTAACTTAACTAGCATTGTGGGATTTACGTCCCACATTACTAGCAATCCTGTTAACCCCTCCAGCTAAGCTCAATGGCTCGTGTTAGGAGTGGGTTCACGTCGGTAGTATAATGGGTAGGATTCGAACCCGCGACCTCACGATTGCGAGACCGATGCCTTAGCCATTAGGCTACCGCCGCTTCAAACTGACTACTACTAACTGACTTTACTGGTCGGATTTGAAAAATTCTTTCATCGTTGTGAAGCTACACTAACCCCGGGTGACATAGGCTATTTTTTATCCCTGTATTCCCACGGGAACGGGAACGCGGGTGAAACCGCGAGGCGTCCGCTAGTCTAGGTATAATCAGAATCTCGAGAGCAGTTTAGAGGTAAAAGAATTATCTTATACCATTAAAGAGCAATTCTTGTAATATTTATGTATATTACAGTTGGATCAACGTAACTAGGCCGGACTGAAGTAGGCGACGAGTGGTTGCGCAGATGCATTTTTTGGAAGTAAATGGTGACAGGAAGCGGGGGGCGGGGGCGGTAACTAAACCAAGAGAATTAGAGAAGCGATTACGCATTACATTGTCATAATTAGTACTACTAACTCATGTTTTTTGTGATTATTTTCGTAAAGAAATTGTTTTTCAATGTTTCTTTAGTATTTACTGTACCTAACTGTTCTAAATTTAAACTCTTAAGAACTCATTTAAATAGTGTTTTTATATTGTTGAATTAATATTTTGTTAGTATTTTTAATCGATTAAACATAATTAATCGTTTTCGTAAGTAATTTTAAGGTCGCATCTCTATGACATGCGCGAAAGTGATAAGAACCTAACTTCAATCCGGTCAAGTTACGTTGATCGTACTGTACAAGAATTGCTCATTTAAAGGTTTATGATAATTCTTTTGAGGAATATAGTTACTTAAATCTGAAGTGGTGGAGTGGTATTTTTTTAAAAGAATTTAAAAGATTAAATTACATACGAGTAGGTGCAATAAGTTTTTAAACTTAAAACGTTTAATCAAAATCAAAATTGTAGGCTTTTGACTGCTGTTCTCACAACCTTTCGGAAATCGACTACGGTGCACAACTTAATTTGTGGCCTAGATTTGTGCCTGCTTGTTGGCGCAGTAGGAATCTGTACGACTGCTGCACAAGAGGTCGTGGGCTCAATTACCACAGAGGACACAACTTTGTGTGATCTTTATATGTATGTTTTTTTTTTTTTCTTAAAAGATACAACTCCCGCAGCAGGGTACAAGCCCTGTGTCACGGGGGACTTTACAAACATACAAGTCACGGACACAAATTACAAGTGGTGTCCCGTGTGGGAATCGAACCCAAGACCTCTTGCGTAGCAGTCGGACACACTCCCACCGCGCCACAGAGGCAGTCATATGTATGTTCCGGTAGTGTATTATGTGTCCATTATTAGATTTATATTTATCACGCAAATATTAGAAAATCAACAAATAGTGATATTATAAGGGTGAAAATTAATCTAACTATTAAAGAATAGGTCGGCGTTTTGAGCAAATTGAAATTGATCAAAAATTGAGAATTTAGTAAAATCTACAATATTTAATGTACTTAGGTACTTTTCCTCCATCCCTGTGGGTCACCCTGATAACTGAACTAGCTGACGCGCGCAACTTCGTCAGCGTAAATTTTCTATGTTTTTGCAACATTTTTCATTGCTGCTCTGCTCCTATTGGTCGTAGCGTGATGTTATATAGCCTATAGCCTTCCTCGATAAATGGACTATCCAACAGAAAAAGATTTTTTTCAATTTGGACCAGTAGTTCCTGATATTATCACATACAAACATACTCTTCAGCTTTATTTTCCTTTAATAAGCTTTAAATTACTCTAGAGTGCGGCAGTTAGGCTCACTTTCTACGTTTTGACGTTTAAACAAAAAGTAGGTAGGTATATAATTTAATGTTTGTTTTAAGGTAAATGGACTATTTAACTTTAATTCAGCATTAAAGTTAAATAGTCCATTTACCTTAAAACAAACATTAAATTAACAACAAATTAATATTATTTTATTACCAAATTTAAACCAGTAAAGGCAAACAGAAAAAACCAATAAAAGCAACAATTTGTATTCGCAGAATAAACTTCCAATATTGTCATACTGGGTTTGTTACCGAGCATGACCGCGGGCGTTTGCCGAATGTCGAACGCCGAATGCCGAATGCCGAGAGCCGAAAGCCGAGCTAATGCGGCGACCCCTAACGACAATTTAATAAAGAAAGCTAAAGCGTACGCCGCACAGTAATAACGTTTGTAAAAATATCCGCAGACACACTGTTAAGGGGCAGACTAGTTCGGATTAATGAATAAATCTTTAGAAAAAAAAATGTGTGGCACTCGGGGACTGCCGCGGTAAAGCGGCATAGCATTTTTTATTAACTTATGCAATTATAATTATTTATTTATTTTTTATTTATGCAGTTTTTTTTTTATTATGATTACATTACGGAGCAGCTCGTCTCGATCCGTGCAAGCTTCGTACAGTCGTACCATATACATATACGTTAAGCGAACACTCGGCTGGTAGGCGGAGTGGGGGGTGTAAGGTTTTATTGTCGTTACGGAATTTCTTGATTCGGTCGCCGCACTCAAAGCCCGCGATAAAAGCTATGCAATAGCTTAAATGGATTATCAACCGTCAACCGACTCAATGGCGACCGAGTAGATCGAGATATCTGCAAGGTTAAGCAACGTTATCACTGTCGGTCAATAGATGGGTGACCGTTTTCAAACATTGTAAGGAGGGGTCTCCGTGCTTCGGAGAGCACGTTAAGCCGTCGGTCCTGCGCCCGATCTCTTTCCGGTTGTGTCGGATTTCCGTCCCATCGGACTATAAGAGTAAGAGAATAGAGAGTGCACATGTGTCTGCGTATACACTTGCGCATTATAATATCTCCTTGGTAATTGGGCTAGTTTCTGATGAGATTGTCCGCCGTAACCGAAATCATTAGGAGACTAATAATCGTTATTTTTTAACTAACTTCAAAAAGGAGGAGGTTCTCAATTCGTATGTTTATATATATATTTTATGTAGGTATGTTCGGACAAAACTTCGTCATACCTTTAAAGACCGATTTTCAAAATTATTTTTTTATTCCAAAAAGGTTTATTCTAGAATGGTCCCATATAAATTTCGTAAAGATCTGATGATGACTTTTGAAAACTGACAACGAAACTCATCAATAAATACCTACCAACAAAACAACCGTGATTGAAGTTCAGAGGTTTTTTGTAAAAAAGAATATTGGAAAATACAAAATGACGAGCGAGAGAGTGCTTGAATTTACAAAACAGACAAGCGTTACCGTTTGATTAAAGCAAACATAGTTGCGAAGGCTAGGTCATGTGCATCGAATAAACAAACTTCATGGGGATCCTTCCCTTTGACGAGTTTGTCCTTTCGATGCACTTGGCGAAGCTATATGAAGGCCGATCAAAGTTAAGATAGAAGAAAATAGCATAGGGGAGCGCGGGGCTGAAAGTGCCGATTCTGACTAATTCCTGGATAAATCGGTTAAGACTAATGCTACGGTTAATGGTTCTAGGCTATCTTAGGTGAAATTTAATATAGATTTTAAATTTATAATTAGTTTTTGTGGTTTATGAACGGTTTTACTTAGAGAAGTATTTTTTTAAGCAGAGGTCGTAAGGCACAACTGACCCCTCGCTGGGGCAAGTTGTGCCGCAGCTGAGGTCGGTTGTGCGGTTCATAATGTTTGGTCTTTTATTCAAGTTTAAATGTTTTTTTTTAGAATAAAAAACATAGGTTTTGATCGCTTTTTGTTTATTTTAAATTAATATTATAAATAATCAACCTTTTATAAAACTTTTGTGTTTTTAAACTATAATAAAAAAAAAAATATTAAGTAAAAATCTTTTACAAAATAAGATACTTAAAATTTACAAAATAAACATCTTTTTTTTCTCTGAAACAGAAAGTATCTTCTAAATCTATAAAAAGAAGAAGAAGGTGGAATATTTTGAACACCAAATTTTGCTGCACACTGGTATGCTAGTTGTCTCACTTCTTCAGGTAGAAGTCCGAAGTAGATTGATGCACTTCTTCGGATATAGGACGACATTGACGTCTCTTGTTTCTCATTAAAAACTAGTCTTGGTTTATATCCAACTGTAGGAGTAACTCCACTCTTTATTTTCTTGACATATCATTATAGCGTTGTGTGACGAATTTCTAATTCACGTGCAACGGTTTTTAATTTACGCCCGTCCTTAATGACCGCATCAGCAGCCCTCTGTAGAAGGTCCTGGGAAGTGGTTCCCCTTTGTGTTTTTCTCTTGTATGTTCTCATCCTATCAAACAAAACAATATAGGTAAATTAAAGGTTAGTTTGGGGTTGGTTGTGCCGCGGCACAACGGACCCCGACTGTACGGCACTTTTTACCCCGTTTCAAGGACATTTACTTTTTTTCATATGCCGAAAAAACATTTTGCACAAAGCGTTAAAATTGCATAGTCTAACATTCCATAATAAATTACAAACACATTAGATAAACTACTTTAGCCATAACGCCAAAAATGGTCAATCAAGACCAAAAAGTATAGACAAAAAAATATTTACTCACGTGGTGCTGGAGGATCATACACGCACTACCGCTTGGTTCGCGTCTCCGGCGCACCTAAACTGGCCGCCGCACATGCGCTTGATCGCCATGACGCCGGACGTAATACGAACATATAGCTATCTCTTTCCATTTTTACGATATTTTCATCGGAACAACTTACCCCCGGCACTTTCAGCCCCGCCCTCCCCTACCTATACATCATAATTATCAACGCGACTTAATCTCGTTTG
This sequence comes from Herminia tarsipennalis, assembly GCA_945859575.2. Lineage (NCBI taxonomy): Eukaryota > Metazoa > Arthropoda > Insecta > Lepidoptera > Erebidae > Herminia > Herminia tarsipennalis. Next base: position 4,502,692 of record OX243856.2, read on the forward strand.
ATATTGGCTTTTTCTACTTGGTCTCGCGCTACTAATGGCGAGGGACCATTGCAGACAGCTTCAAAACGACAAGGCTTGGTTGGAGGAGGTCCCGGCCTGATAAGATAACACTTCCATTAAACGTTACTTGCCAGCATTGTATATGCTGCTGCGGCCCTAGAAACAGTATTTTTAGTAAGCAGTAAGATGGTAAACCGCAACCAGGAACTTGGCCAAAAGTCACAAAAAAGCTTCAAAAAGAAGTGCAGTAACTACCACCTGATTGCACTAATATCGCATAGAGCGCCTTGTCGTACAAGGGAAGGTTGGAGGCACCGGAAGGGCGCCGATGCGATGGCCCAACCAGATTAAATCTGCATTGGGCGGTCCCTTGCATGAGTAGACGCGCATCGCAGCCGACAGGGAAGAACGGCGTAGCATCGTGAAACGAATTACAGTTGCTCAAAATCTGACAGCTACATGATGACCACGCGCTCTGCCAAGAGTGAATCGGCGAAGAAGAAGGTGGTTGAGGTCAATCAGGACATAAGCACTGGAAAAATGCAGAGCAATAGAATTAAGCAATTTAAAAAAAGAATGGAATTAAGCGTTAAGCCTTAATCCTGCATCCAATCTCTCTGGTCGTTTAGGATTTCCGTCCTATCGGGCTATGAGAGTGAAGTAATAGAGATTGCAATTGTGTTTGCGCAAACACTTGAGCACTATAACATCTCCTGCCTAGTTGGCTAGTCTCTGATGAGTTTGACCCTCATAACCTATATCGGTTAGGAGTGACTGGGGAGCCCAAGTAGCTATCTAGGATTTACTCGAGAGCCTATTTAATTTTGAAGATTATTATGGTGCTAAGAAAGAATGTGTATCCTTTCAATGGTAGGGAAGAGAGTTTGCGACTGCAAGTCTTAAAAAAGAAACTATTTCGCATAAAACTGCGATGTTAAGTGAACCCAAAAAACTTACCACTCGGATAAGCCGCAAGTTCGTGGCGGCTTTTTGAAAATTTACAAAAAAACCACCAGATTAAGAAAACCCTTCCACATAATAGTAGGAATATTAGATCAGCGTGTCTAGGATATCAAGCTGAACCATCTATATGATCGAGTTTTTTTTTTTTTTTACTAAATATTTTGATAGGCTGTCCAATGTTTCTTCGCAGTTGGCCGCATAATGCGATTACGCATCAGGCGTAACGCATACGGAGTACTCAACAGAGTACGAGCTATCCCCCCTTATATTAATCTGCCGCGCTTCAGTAAATCTAAGTTAACTACTTGGGTTCCAATAACTATGATGATGGATGCTGTCACCAAATCATCTAACACCTCTTTTCCGACAAATATTAAAGCTTACAGCTACCCCTTAACAGCCAGGGGGATGCGGTTTCATAGAGTTTTATTTACACGTCGCCTTAACCCGCGCGCGCTGCCAATATTAAATTCTGCACCCTCCCCCCTTACGCCTAGGTCTGCTCCACCCCCAACAGCTATGTTCAAATTACATTATATGAACCGTCGAGATTTCATTCGTTATAGGAATTTTGAGACTTATTTACAGATTTGTACATGGGATTAGCGTACAGGAATACTTGGCTTCTTCTAGGATAAACTGAATGCAATTGTTATATACGCATATTGTTTTGTCTTAATCTGTGTATAAACTTAACGATATTTATTTTAAATTTTGCATGTACCTACATTAATATTTGAAATAAGATAGTATATAAGTAAATGTAATGATTGCATTTTTGAAACATAGAAAAATTTGAAGTCCAGACCCAGGAATCGAACCCAAGACTTCCGTAGCTAAACCGGGGCCAGAAGCGAACCACCTATCTGGACTATGTTACTAGACCTCAAATTCTTCTATCCCTTAATGCTCGCTAGTTAGGTTAGTCTCGGGTTCGATTGCTGAGTCTGGATTTCAATTTTTTCTATCTTTCAAAAATGCAATTATTGTATTTGTAAAGTAATTGGCAAGAAATGCCTATAAAAATTACTTCTAAGTAAATGTACTCCGTTTTAGCATGTCGCATGCCAGTAATGGCTAATATGTGGATCAAAATTACCTTATACCAACTTGTACTACCCATATTAGGCGATTAAATGATTTGTAGGTATTTGTATATTAAGTGGTATTGATGAAGCTTTCAATTTGATTATAGTACGTAATTTGAACTGATGTGTTGGTCTAGTGGTTTGATTTTGACTGCTAAGCCGAAGGGTTCGATTTCCACCTATGGTAATGAAGTTGAGGTGCCCTTTTGGTTGAGATGGCAGTCCCCAAGTACATTTTTTTATTGGCAATAACTCAATGACGGTATATCCGATCTTATTCGAAATAATTTTAGTTTTAAGTATTTATTAAGCGCTATCTTTGTATTTTTTTCCATATTTTTAATTACACGATTAAAAAGTTTTTTTGTATGAACATGTAACAGAAGCTAAAATTTTTTTTTAGCAAATATCAACGTGTGGTACATCATTCGACAGGTCTTTCAAAAACATTTTAAGGTTTCTAGTAATTTTTTTTCATTGAGTGAATATTTTTGGAAATAATCGCTCGGAAAGTCTAATAAATCGAGTCCCCCCCAGGGGGATTTTTTTCAGCTTCTGTTACATGTATGAGTCCCGCCCTAAAAATACTTTTAATTATTATTTAGCTATCAAACTAAGTAGCGGCTACTACGGGACACCTTTTCATCTAATTTCATCAAGAATTATTGAGTAGTTTTTGAGTAAAATGCCTGTGACATACGGGCGAACAGACAGACAGACAGACGGACATGACGAAACTATAAGGGTTCCGTTTTTCCCATTTTGGCTACGGCACCCTAATAAAACAATATATACCTATAAAACTTAGCTGGGTACAACTCACACGCAGTCATCTCATCATCATCCCAAACTATTCAGGCTTATGGCAACCAGACAACTGAAAAACATTAATTAGCACCTAAGCGTTCTTACGCACTAGCGGTTAACCGCGTGGATGACCTGGGGGCTTAGACAAATACCACACGATACTTTTTCCGCACACGCTAACGCGGGAAAATGTATGCATTTGACATATAGTTGACAATACGTCACGTGACTGCTGCTAGATTGCTGGACCAAAAACAACAGTAGCGTGTGCCAAAAAAGAAGCATGTGGCATTTGTCTAAGCCCCCTGGGGGCTCCAGCAATCTAGCAGCAGTCACGTGACGTATTGTCAACTATATGTCAAATGCATACATTTTCCCGCGTTAGCGTGTGCGGAAAAAGTATCGTGTGGTATTTGGCTAAGCCTCCTGGGCCCTTAGACAAATCACATTCTATTCGATTAGAATTTACGCTAATCGAATAGAATGACATCATACGCGCGCACAATTGCTAATCGCTTATTAACAATTTTCTTATTCGTAATGATGTCATTCTATTCGATTAGCGTAAACTCTAATCGATTAGAATGCCATTTGTTTTGTAGTTTCAACGCGGTTGGCCGCCTGACGCGATTGGGAATAGCTGCCTATGTGTTAGAGCGCTAAGTCCTATTTCTTCAGTAATAACACTTGCTACACTGCATACGTCTTTACTTTCTCGGAAGATTATCGAACACTGCAATGGTTCCCACCAAGAGGTCTAAAGCATATTGGCATATGGCTTAGACCTACCATCAGTAACAAAAAAACCGGGCTAGTGCATGTCGGGCCACGCACAAAGTTTTTAAAAGACCTATCTATTGTTACCCCACATGATGGGGTAGGTAAGAAAAAAAATGCCATACAGATTTTATTCTTTCACTTTGTCGGCGTAAGTAATATGTGTATCCATGCAAAATTACAGTGTTCTAGCACTAACAGTCTCTGAGCTAAGCTGCGGACAGACGGACGAGCAAGGCGAAACTAAAATGCTTCCATTTCCATTTTGGTTACGGTACCCTAAAATGTATCTATTTATTTTCTAATTGTATCAATATTTCGTTGACAACGAGTATGCAAAAGTCGGACAGTTCGAATTAATTCTGGCGGTCAGCCAATGAACGTTCGTTGTAGTTAAATAAGAAAATGAAACTGAAATCTAGATTGAAGATAATAGAAAATAACGCAATGGTTTCTATGAACTATTTAGAAATATATGACACAGATATATATGACGCCTCTGTGGCGCGGTGGGAGTGTGTCCGACTGCTACGCCAGAGGTCGGGTTCGATCCCACCCAGGATAAAACTTTGTGTGATGAGCACGATAGTTTATTCTGTGTCTGGGTGTTATTTATCTATAATATGCATGTATTTAGAAATATTTATGTATGTTTATCATTTGTCTGGTTTCCATAGTACAAGCTCTGCTTAGTTTGGGATCAGATAGCGTTGAGTGAATTGTCTCAAGATATTATTAATATACTAGCTGTCCCGCGCAACTTCGTATGCGTAAATTTTCCCCGTTTTGCCACATTTCTCGTCGCTAATCCGCTTCTATTAGTCGTAGCGTGATGTTATATATAGCCTATAGCCTTCCTCGATAAATGGGCTATCCAACAAAAAAAGTTTTTTTTAAATCGGACCAGTAGTTCCTGAGATTAGCGCATTTAAACAAACAAACAAACAAAAAAACAAACCTTTCCGCTTTATAATATTAGTATAGATTATGTTTAAAGCAGTTATCGGCTCTGAATCTCTCACTAAACTTATAGTACCTAGATGACTGACTGACCTCTTGTGACTACTAAGTATACTGGACTGACACCATACAAAGTGACCTACATTTTTTAAGTATGCTGAATCAAATGAGTGTCCCATGAACTTTTGTGATACTTGTAAAAAGAGACCTTCTGCATACATGCATAGATTTCAATTTTATTTGGTCAAATGATCGCCCAATTGTTAAAATCTAATAGAAGTCTTGCTGTTGCCGTCAGCAGTCTGTCCAGGGGGTCTAGGCAAAGTCAAAAATCGAAAAGCGATGTCAATAATGGAAAAGAATTTTATTATGGAACTAGCTGTCCCGCACAACTTCGTCTTCGTAAATTTTTCCCGTTTTTGCAACATTTATCGCTATTGCTGCTCCTCTCCTATTGATCGGAGCGTAATGTTATATAGCCTATAGGCTATATAACATTACGCTCCGATCAATAAGCCTTCCTCGATAAATGGGCTATCCTACAGTAAAGGAATTTTTCAATTCGAACCAGTAGTTACAGACCATAGACGTTTTTTTTATTTTGCGGCGTTATCGAATTCGCCATGAAACAAATGTACCTTGTCTAACCCGCCTGGTTACGACGTACTATTGAGGTCATTTTTCGACAGCGATTATACCTCATAATACAGAGAGTACAGAAGGTCACTATACTACAAAATATTACTACTTTAGGTAGTTCCTGTAATGGTCTTTACCATACGTACCTCGTTCGAGCGACGTACACATGGACATCGTTCACGGACACGAAATTACAGACCATTTCTAACCACTTCGGACCATTTTGTTTTGAAGGCGTTTCGAGATTACGTGTCCGTGGGCGCCTTACCATTATTGGACGACTATCGTCTCCAGCTGTTCCCATTACGTCGTCGATAAACTCATCGTTGGTCGACTGTCGTCTCTACCTTCGACGGTTGAGAGATTTAGCGCACAATAGGAATAAGACCAGGAGCAGGCTCAAGCAAGAGGAAAGGACCTAGGCGGCGACGAAGGCGTGGAGTGAAGTATAGAGAGTTCCTTTTTGCTTGATGCCATACGGTCTAATGCTATACATTAGACCGTATGGCATCAAGCAAAAAGGAACTCTCTCAGCGCCCGTAAGGCGTTGTAGAAGCGACGCCCCAGAACGGGGAGAGAGCGAAGGGACAGGAGGACATAGAATTTTTTTTGTAGGGAGTCAAGAAAAAGCGCGGCTCGCGCTTCTCCCAAGTTTCGGAACATATATCCAGGAGGATGTTGGGTCCATGGAAAGGTGGAGGGTCCTGTCGTCTCTACCCGTTTCCATGACTGTTTATCGTCTGATCTCGTCGAAATATTTTATATCATTTAACGACTGTCATATTAAAGTCAAATTGATGGAAATCGTTTAAGATGGTATGGACACAACCAAGATCATGTGGTACAAATAGCCCTAAATTTACCAGAACCAAAGAGAGGAAGAGGTCGCCCGCCTATGACCTGGTGGTCAAATATCCAAAGAGACTTCAAGAAAGCCCAATTGCCTGACGCGACAATCCAAGACCGTATGTCTTGGCGTAGAAAAGTGAGGAGACCCGACACCAAATAACGGGATCAGGGATTGATGGATGGATAAATGGATGGATGAACGACTGTCGTATTCGCTCTATTGACTACTCGATCGTGATGATACTTTTACGGTTCACGGCAGTCGCCTTGTCGTCGAACCATAAAAACGTGGACGACAGTTATCGTGTCGTCCTATGTGAATGACTCCATTTATATACACATGCCACGTGGTTTAAAAACGACACGATAATCTGTCGTCACGGGTTGTTCTGGCTTCATCCGATGACGTTTCATCCTCCACGGTTTTTTTCCTTACTCAACTTATTTACATTCCTTACTCAACCGCCACGCCGGCGGCCTCTGTAGCGCGGTGGGAGTGTGTCCGACTGCTACGCAAGAGGTCGTGGGTTCGATTCCCACACGGGACACCACTTTGTGTGATCCACAAATTGTTGTTTCGAGTCTGGGGGTACTTTGTGTCCGTGAATTGAATGTTTGTAAAGTCCCCCGCCACACAGGGCATGTAACCTAATGCGGGAGCCGTCTTTAAAAAAAAAAAAAAAAAAAAAAAAACAGCAATTATTTCAGTTTTAATTCTTTATTCATACTTACAGAAAGTATTCCTAGCTCAATCGATTACGCATTCACCCTAAAAACTCAGTTTTGTGTTGACGGTCGGTACAAATAATACTGTTTTATTAATAGGTAATATTTTGTAGTTAGTTAACTTTTTCTTCATATTGTTCTTTATAATAATACGTCATCAAATCATAGAAATCATATTAAAAAAAAAAATTCAAAAAATTTATAACCTCAAAAACATATAAAGTATCTTTCAAGTATTTTTTATATTTGGTGAACTAAAATTCTAGTTTAGGATGAGTAAAGAAATAGGATGAAACGTCATAGGATGAACACGGAACAACCCGTCGTCACCACATTCGTGGGAACGCGCCCTCAACGATGTCTATGTGTTCGTTGCCCAAGCGCACTTTGTAAAGGTTACCTTCTGTAGTTTAGGTATTTTTCTTATTTTTTATTAAAAAATTATAAGTGTTGTCAAGTTTTGATGATAATAAAGCAGTGGTTCGAAGATACCTTAACGCCGGCCAACCAACCAATATCGGTCCTAGCCGAGCGCCACTCGTCCAACGTGTGAATCTAGAAAATAGCATTGGCACCAACGTTGGGACGAGCGGTACTCTAGATCCACATGTTGGACGAGTGGCATTGGGACTGACGCGACTTGTGGAGCCGGTGATATACTGAAACATTGATGTATGTACTTCCAACCAATCAGAAATTCCTTTTCAAATTCGTACACTTAAACTTCGTAAAATTTTAGCAGTTAAATAACGGAAAAGAGTGATAAAGTTTTGACCAACGATAGCTTATCGTACTGTCCAAGGCATGGAGAGGTGTTACAAACAGCTAGTTTGATATAGAATGACCCATTGTTTCTATTTTGTTATTACTTAATTCTGAATTTATAAATTTCAATGAAATCGTTTAAATTATTCAATTAATGTTTTAATTTTATTTCATTACTTATTTAATTAGATGTTCTAGTTTTGTATATTAATGTATTTAATTATTTTTTAACTTATTTTAATCATTTTTTGTGTGTAAAGAAATGTTAGAGTTATAATTTTTAATAGTGTAAGATGTATTTTTTATTCATAACTGTTATTGTGTATGCATGTACAAAATTCAAACACAATTGATATATTGTTCTTGAATAAATGAAATGAAATGAACAAGTAGACGAAATAAATAACAGGTAACATCAGATATTAATATGGATATTAAATCTTTAATCAACACAAGTTCAATCAAACAATCACCTTTCATTTCCAACATTACAATGATACCATCGAAATCCAACAGACTGACAACGACAAATCAATAAAATATTAACGAAAGCAACAATAAAATACATCAAAGTGTTCGTTATATTGTCGCTGAGCAAAAAACTTCACAACGCGACAGAAATGGCGATGAATTGAATACCATTTGAAAATTTGTTAAGGCTCTTATGTCTAGTTAATATACTCAGAAAACAATAATCACTTTATAATTAAATTATTATAAATAAATATTGTGTTTTTTTGAGGAATAATAAGTTTTTTCGCGTCTACGTATTTAATATGTAAAAATACATACAATTTTTATTAAACTAGCTGTCCCGCGCAACTTCGTACACGTAATTTTTCCCCGTTTTTGCAACATTTCTCATTGCTGCTCGGCTCTTATTGGTCGTAACGTGATGTTATATAGCCTACAGCCTTTCTTGATAGATGGGCTATCCAGTACTGAAAATAATTTTTCAATTCGGATCAGTGGTTCCCGATATTATCGCGTTCAAACAAACAAACAAACTCTCCAGCTTTATAATATTAGTATAGATTATAATAAATACAAAAAATACCTACAAAAAATACATATAAGCAAATCCTGGATCTATCATTAATTGGATTTATCAATTGTGTAAAAAAATAATAAAAAAATTGTACAAACAACTTTAAAACACCAAAATATTTTTGTTTTCTTTTTTTTTCTAATTTTGAATGTCATACGGACCGAAACTCCTTCGTGCCCAACTGAATAGGGTGTTACACCCATTTTTAAAAATTTTATTCAATAAAAAAAAAAAATAATAAGTGTCATAAAAATGCATTAAAATTTTACATTTTCAAATTTCCCGCGTAATTTGAGGAAAACGCTGGACGCAGTGAACGCCATATTTCTCTGTGGTAATGACGTCAGTTGGCTGTGTAAACCAATGTGCTGACATTTTGAATGACAAAAACGCCGATCAGTTGACAGTTGATACTTTTTAGTTTACACCGTATTACTATTTCATGGTGTTATAAAACAGATTAAAAAAACTAAAAACTTCAAATTAAATTTTATAATGTATTTAGTAATTTTATGAACTAATACCAACCTTTTTGGGGCTGCTTTTGAAGTGACAACGTCTTATAATTCGATGGAGCCGGCTGAACGCACAAAAAAAATGAGGCGTTACCTCGCTCTGAGGCGTTCCATTGTAAAAATAAATAAATAAAAATTGACATAAATGTATTTATGCGTCCAAATAAATGTAACTTGATCAATTCAATTGTGATTTCCATACAAAATATCTTCTCTATATCCATACAAAATATCTATCAAACAAATAAAATTAAAATTTTCTTTTGAAAAATGAAACCATTCTATCAGTATTTTCTTATGACGTTGTCACGTTCAACTATCGTCAATAAACCGACTTTACAGACAACCGATTTTTTTACCTAAACTATTTCCATAATATATTTATATTTTTTTTCTCTTATAGATTAAAATTTCCTAATATTACTAACTTATGTACATGGTACTGTTGCTTTCGCTCAGATCTTGGTGACCTGGTACCAGATCCAAGAAACTATGTATTTAAATAAAACAAGCACTTCAACCCCGGAAGCATATATAAAGTTTATTTTCATCAAATTATATGTTACAAATACAGCACAAACAACACTTGTAATATAATTAATAATTATTACATCTATACTCTATTTTATACAATAATTTAAAAAATCCAAATTATATTATTTTTTAATTATTAGTTAAAAATTTGTAAAAAAAAAATCTAAAAAATTCAGCACCACCCAAGGTTGACTGTTGGAGAAGGCCTTTAGCAATATGTCCACCTTTTGCTAGGTATTCGCAGGAAGTGTTAAATAAATTTAAAAAAAAAACAATCTAAAAACTCCATAGCATCAACCCCTTAAGCGAGAAATTAATAAAAAGCCGTCGCTCCAAATCGGTTCATCGAATATGAAAGAGCAACAAAACTGTTACTGAATAATAGACCTTATTGAATCGGCGACAATTAAATTCGTCTATCCTTTGACTGATAGATTCCAACAATGGGACGAATCCTCTTGTCCCCGTTTCACCCCCTTCTACCCCCGGAATTTCACCCCTCCTATTTCAACCCCCCGGACATCAGGCGACAGGTTAATAATGATTATTAATATAGTTTATTGTAGTTAGGTCTAAATGAAGCAGCCACGACAACTTGTCTAATATCGTGGCGCGCAAATACTCGTGGTTGGATGTAGGCAGGGAGCTATATGCAACTTACTGTGATAAAAGTTTTGTTTTGCATCTGTCGCAATTTCTTTAGTTGACTTCTAAGATTTACGTAAGCTTACAGATATACGTAAGAAGAGGACTTTGATTTAGATGCTTAAGTTTTTAATGTTTTATATTTTGAGGTTGGTAATTTATGGGAATATAATATTTTGCAAGTATACTATTGACCGGTCTCAATTTTGGTCTCTGTCTAATGGATTTGGTTACTAGAGGTAGAATTTTGTCAAATTTTATATGGAATGGAATGTCTTAATAATCTATCTATCTATCTAGATAGATATATTATTAAGACCGGCCGTAAATATATAAATTGATTGGCTGTCTAATTGATCATGCACTTCTGAATTGGCTTGATCTAAAATAATTACATTTTGTACAAATTTCCAAGTGATACTGAGAAGTGGATTTTGGAAAATCATACAAAACTTTGAGTAAGGTATCTTTTTTTTTCTATACACTTTATAATATTAGTGTAGATACTAATATTATAAAGAAGAATGTGTTGTATTTTTGTATGTAATAAATAAATTTAAAAACTAACCAAATTCATAAATATTTCACCATTAGACAGCTACATTATCGGGAGGTAACATAGGCTATGTTTTATTGTCAAAAAAATTAGAGATCCCTACGAAAATTGCAATAATGTAACTCAAGGTATAATAAACTACGATAAAACACCGTGCGAAGCCGGGGCAGGCAGCTAGTTGTATAAGATTTGAAGTTGTATACTTATGACCTAAGTATGTATAAACCGATAATAAACGTAGCCGATACTATAGGGAGCAGTTCATTTTTTTATGTTTTTGTAAGGTGTAAGGCGTTTTAGGTGGCCATTATAAATTACAATAAAATTAAAAAACCAAACAGCTTGCTGTAATATGTTTGGCATGACACTATGCTTTTAAATAGACCACTTACATTGCATGCCGACACGTATTGCTACGAATGTCTTGAGAAATACCAATGTTGATCTGGCCTGAACTTTACTAGTACGTGAATGAAAATAGTTATTTCAGTTACGTTGTTACAATGTTTAGATCTAAATCAGGCGCTTATTTATTTAAAGCTTTTTAAACGAAGAAAATCTTAGAAAGGAGGTAATGAACACTTGGCAACTCTGATTCTTCAAATTGAAATACTACACAAGAATACATAATTTGCAAGAATCTTTGTGCAGTTAAAATATTTAATAAATACTTGACATGGGCTTGAATCTAATATATGTATGTAAATTCTCGTGTCGCGGTGTTTGTAGTTAAACTCCTCCGAAACTGCTTGACCGATTCTCATGAAATTTTGTGTGCATATTGGGTAGGTCTGAGAATCGGACAACATCTATTTTTCATCCCCCTAAATGTTAAAGGTAGTCCACCCCAATTATTTTTTTAAATTTAATTTTTAAATAATTATTTATTTTTTCATGATACAGCATTCAAAAATACATACAAACCTGAATTTTCACCCTTCTACGATCAACCCCAATTTTTTATTTGTTGATAACTTAAATTTGCAAAAACGGGCAAATTTGACGCAAACGAAGTTGCGAGGGTCAGCCAGCTGACTATAAAATGGACTAAATTGCCATCAACTCAACAATAAAAAGAATAAGAAATGTATACATTTTTCTCCTCTTATCTTTAATGATAATTGCCTCTTAACCGAATAATCTAATCTAAACAGAGACTAGCCAACTAAGGAGATATTTTATGTGCAATCGTGAGGTTGCGGGTTCAAATCCTACCCATTATAATACCGACGTGAACCCACATAAGCCGTTGAATGAATGGCCTAGGAATGTGGGACCCACAATCCCACATTGCTAGTTATCTTTTAAAAAAAACACTCGTTCCAGAAAATCTTAATAAAAATGAAATCCAATTCTTGTGCTTATTCAAAAAATGCGCGCGTGTTCGTTAGCCAGACTACCGCCGCTTCGGTTACGCCTACCGGATTTAATAGATGTTCCTGTTTCTTTATATACCATATATACCACCTCATTTTGGATCGAAACTTCGTTTCCATTGAATTAGAGTAGGCCTCCTAAAAGAGATTACGAACAAGACCAAAAACTTAACATAATCTCCGAGGTACGTAGAAGCGTGATATTTTTTGAAGACGGTCACTAATCTATAAACCGAAAGTTTTAACGTTGCTTGATGTCGCTTATCCCTCCTTGACTGCCTCTGTGGCGCGGTGGGAGTGTATCTGACTGCTACGCAAGAGGTTGTGGGTTCGATCCCCACCTAGGATATAAAACTTTGTGTGATGAGCACGATGGTTTATTCTGTGTCTGGGTGTAACTTATCTATAATATGTATATATTTAGAAATATTTAAGTGTGTTTATCAGTTGTCTGGTTGCAGTACAAGCTCTGCTTAATTTGGGATCAGATGACGTTGTGTGAGTTGTCCCAAGATATTATTATTATCCCTCGATTTGTTCGGCCACTACTGAGTCATAGTCCTACAGAGCTTCTCGAATTCCTTCCGAAGTGCCATAGAGATTAACCTTACATAATGGTCGCCTGCCTCCTAAACTATGTAACCGAGTGTCGTCTCGAAGCGAATATTAAACGTTTCAAAGTTGTTTGAATGAGTGTGTCACAGCACTCTTCACTCGCGAATCGGATTAATGATTTAATATACTCTAATGTACTCATATATTATAATGAATTTTGATGTTTCATTGTAGTTTATGTGTTATGAATCTGTACTTATTATACCTAAATGTAGCATAACTGCCTATGTGGCACGGTGGGAATGTATCCGACTGCTACGCAAGAGGTCGCGGGTTCCCCACCCAGGATAAATCTTTGTGTGATGAGCACGATGGTTTATTCTGTGTCTGGGAGTTATTTATCTATAATATGTATGTATTTTCATAGTACAAGCTCTGCTTAGTTTGGGATCTGATGGCGTTGTGATGATATATTATATCATACTAGCTGACCCGCGCAACTTCGTCTGCGTAAATTTTCCCTTTTTTCTTCCGTTTTTTTTACAACATTTTTCATTGCTGCTCCGCTCCTATTGGTCGTAGCGTGATGTTTTTATAGGCATTTCTTGCCAATTACTTTACAAATACATAGTCCTTTAAACATAGTCCAGATAGGTGGTTCGCTTCTGGCCCCGGTTTGGCTACGGAAGTCTCGGGTTCGATTCCTGAGTCTGGACTTCAAATTTTTCTATCTTTCAAGAATGCAATTATTGTATTTGTAAAATATTTTTAATATTAATCTTTATTTCGTAAAACCAAATTAATGATTTTTTGAAAATTTTACTATCAAACTAAGTAGCGGCTTATACAAGAAATCTATGCTTCAAATTTCAATATTTATTGTGTAGTTTTTGAATATAATGCCTATGATATACGGACAGACAGACAGACGGACGGACACGACGAAACTATAAGGGTTCCGTTTTTGCCATTTTGGCTACGGAACCCTAAAAAAGCAAATTTTGTGGAAATCAAACTTCGAATCATTCTCCTTTAAAGAAGAGATTTTGCAGATAGCTTTATTCTTGATACATCAACTAACATTTAAACGGACAAAGCCGCAAACAAAATCTAGTATTATCATTTTGCCCAGATGTTCAGTTACGCAATATATAAATAAATCACTCGATTAACCAAACGAAAAGTAATTAAGTGTCGAATCGTTGACAATCCTTTATTTCTAGTAACAAAAACATCTAACTTTATTTACCTTATCACGTACGTAATAGGGGTTATTTTCGTTTGTTTAGACGGTAAAGACAACATGGTAATTAGACAAAAACATCTGCTTTTATGAACCTAATGCGTTAAGAAATAGGGGTGATTTTCGTTTGAGTGAACGGTAATGATAATAATGAAAGCATTTGGCACAGAAGACTTGCTCGTTGTGTGTGATTGATCTTTGTAGTGCATCAATGTGGATTGTTTTATAGGCTTGGTCTTGAATATTGTTCTTTTTTTATTTGAGTGTTCTTATTGTATTAATCTCCTATTAATGAACGTTGGACATCTGCCTTGAAAACTCTCCTTGTCCCTGGCGAGATGAAACAGCTCCCCGGCGTTCTGGACTCCGATCCACTCAATTTTTCGAAGCCGCGAATTTTACGACTAGCTATTCCACATGTACCTGCAAAAAAAGTCGATAAACCACTAGACCAGCTCATGCACTATAATTCATCTCCAGTATTTTATTTACTAGGCTAGTGTTTATTGAGATTGGTCTCTTTGACCGAAATTGTTTAAGTTAAATAAGAAAGACATATGTATGTCATGTAATACATTGTAGGTAAGGGGTTCCTTAGCCAATGGCAACCGAACAGATTAAGTCTGCGAGGTTAAGCAACGTTACCACTGTGTTCCATGGATGGGTGGTGTTTTCGAAAAATGTCACACCCTGCCTCGGAGAGCACGTTAAGCCATAGGTCCTGCGCCCAATCTCTCTCCGGTCGTGTCGGATTTCCGTCTCATCGGAGTCACCGGACACTGGTGCACTATAATTCCTCTTGTTTCGAAATCGGTTAAGAGATCAATTATTATTGTTATATATTTTTTTTATTTAAAAAAGGACGACTCCCGCAGTAGGGTACACGCCCTGTGTCGCGGAGGACTTTACAAACATACAACTCACTGACACAAAGTACACCCAGACTCGGAACAACAATTTATGGATCACACAGAGTGGTATCCCGTTTGGGAATCGAACCCACGACTTCTTGCGTAGCAGTCGGATACACTCCCACCGCGCCACAGAGGCAGTCATATTGTACGTAGGTTAAGCTTTCTCAGGTTAGGTTACAATCACCCACATGTGAAAATGTTGTCAAAACAAACAGACATAGGAACATCCCACTAGAATTGGAACCACTCCAAACATTCTTCTACTAATATCAATAACCTGGCGAAAATCACTCACTGACAGTAAACTCAATATTTATACAGTCACCTACATACTGAACAGTATTTTTAAAGGGAAAATGGACTGGGCCCTTATATACTATGTTTTTTTTTCGATTTCGCGGCATGCGCAAGCGCATCTTTCTATTGGTATGCCATTATGTCTACATTTTGACAGTTAAAAGCGCGGGCTTGATGCGAAAACGAAAAAAAGATAGCGAATATGGACCGTGGACTTTAAACCGGATTCACATATTTTTTTTTGTAACACAACTCCCGCTGTCTATTTACAAGCCCTGTGTCGCAGGGGACCTTACAAACATATAAAAAAAGGCACAGAGTACGCTTATATACTGAACAACAATTTGTGGATCACGCAAAATGGTGTCCTGTTTGGGAATCGAACCCACGACCTTTTGCGCAGCAGTCGTAGCAATCCCACTGCTCCACCCAGGCGCGGATACAACAGAGGCAATATCCCCCAGACTCGCCTATTTTTTGGGAATTTGATAATTTTGACACTGGATCGGAGTGTTTAGTCAGGCAATTGCCCCCCCCCCCCCCAAGTGTGTGTGATTTGGTGTACCGGTGTTGAATCAAATACACCACCCCCCCTCAGCAAAACCACACGTGCGAAGCCGGGGTAGGCAGCTAGTCAACGATTAATTACCAAAATACAGTGAAGAAATACTATTCACATCTTATTTACACTAAACTCATTCATTTTAAATGTTTTGCAACCAAGAACGGTGAATAAAGTCCACCAATATATTTATAAAAGTCGCATTTATTCACCTGGGTGATTATATTACTGAGGTGAACAAAAGACACCAGTTAATGCTACTCGATTCACGTAGGTGATGTCACCTGGGTGCAATGATTTCAAGGTGTAATGAAGACACTTTATATCCACTTTGTTCACCCAGGTGAACTAGGTGGAATAAAAAGATTATTATCGCTTAGAACGGAAGCGTGTCAATAAATAGCCCGTACCAGCATCAAGTCAAAATTAAGCTTTTCAACCTATATGTACCTGTTTCCGTCACAAGTACACCTGTGACTCAGTCAAACGGTTATTAGCCCGCGGCATTAATGTTTCTTGAAACGGCTCCACTCGTGTTTCACTGAGATACTTTTATAGATGTAAGAGTGAAGCCAATATTAAAATCATTATTAATAGATGGCAATGATATTGAATCATCGAGTTATAAAAAACCATTGTTTGATGACATAAATATGATATTCTTGACACAATGGCAACTGAGAAGATCGATATATCAGCGAGGTTAAGCAACATTATCTGTGTCGGTTCATAGATGGGTGACCGTTTTCTAAAAATGTCAGGCCCTTGCCTCGAAAAGCCGTCGGTCCTGCGCTTAACTTCTCAAATCGTGTCGGGTCGGACTATAAGAAAGAGTGAATGCACTAGAGTTGCACTCTCTATTCTCTCTGTGTATTTCTAGTTTTAAAATCGAATCAACTAAAAAACTATTTAAGACTTTTATGATATCTCTCTATGGATTTGACTAAGATTTTTTTTTTTAAAAGAATCATTCAAAGAACTCTTTGTTTCCATTGCCTTGTTGACTACATTTCCAAAATGTTTAAGTGGTGATATTTTTCAAAAAACGATGCCTTTTTTCTATAGTTGCATCGGTTAACATGTTTACACATTATGTTATTTTATTTGCAGATGATTATAACTATGAATCATCTGGCAGGAAGACGCTTAAGGCATTATTTCATAAATTACTATGAATGAAAATAATGACGTGTTCTTGCAAACAACATGTGTTCAAAACTCGTGTAAAACGTATCGTATGTTTACTGAAATTTATTTCATATATTGCAAGTTAAAACAATACAACCTGACATAGCTATTTTTCAGTTAGAATGAGTATTTCGACTGTTTTGGTTTACTATTTAAAAACGACTCCCGCACTAGGGTACAAGCCCTGTGTCGCGGGGGACTTTACAAACATACAAGTCACGGACAAAAAGTACACCCAGACTCGGAACAACAATTTGTGGATCACACAAAGTGGTGTCCCGTGTGGGACCACTCCTACATTTATACAAGATTACGGTGCTAAGGAAGAAAATCGAAAGCCTTCTGAATAATATAAAAACTGGTGAATCCCATCAACAACAGGCTACCCTGATGGAACTCCATACCGAATATTTGATATTAATAGTCAGCCAAAAGACGGAAAAGAATAGCTGCACTTAGGTAATTTCATTGATAATAACGTAATCTTTTTTAAAACTTCAATGACAGATTGCATTGTAATCCAGAAACTAGAATTAGAAGTAAGGTAAAGTAATCGCGCCAAAACAAAATAACAAACGAATCGCAAAATAGTTCACATCAACAATCCACAGAAACCGTAGTTTCCAAGCGAACAAGACACACCCGGGAAACAGCGTACAAAAATATTCTAAACATTAGAGAAGTTAAAAATAATACACGATGTAAAGCTTTCGTAAATTATTACCTCAGTATCACATCTTATTCCAAGACTGTCAGTATGAATCTCGTTAAAATTTGACCATTAATGAGTGGTGCAGCCAAAATAATAAGATGTTTTATGAATGGGCAAGATGGACTTTAAAACGAAATCGACGCCAATGTATTCGATTTCAAGATATTCCTCAACGTGTCTATATGAGTAACAGTGTCTATGAATAATATAATACCCCGTCTCCCCGTTGACAACTCTGAAGAATTCCAAGCCAATAACATTCTAAGATTCAGAGTCCAAAATTAGAATGATGAAAGTAAAACATTGAAACAAGTGCCATTTGATAAAGAGGCTTAAGATTTGGAATGTAATCAATTTGCTATTATGAACTTGAATGAACTCAACTTTAAACATGTGTTGAACAAAACGATTAAGAACTAAGAAATTGTTGTCAACAGAGAAAATATGAAACTGCTTCCAACGAATAGAATTTCTGAGGAGATTTCGGCGGCCACTCGATAGACTATTATTAAACATTTCTAATCACAAGAACGTAAACAAGTTTCTCAACGTCATATCGACGTATTGCGTCTAATATTCCTCTACAGATGTAAACTAGAAACTAGCGCTCCGGGAGTCCGAGGTATAAATAGAACTGCCGAACGGACGGCTTCTTTTACTCCAGCGGTCCTCTCAAGATATTTACGGAAACGAGTGATGTAAACGAAACTTTAGCTTCATGCTACCACATTAGGTTGATGGTAGACTAGCACGCTTCGGTGGATTGCCCCACGGTTATTGGATAAAATTAGAAAATGCTTTTGGCCGCGGGAGTTGTCTTTACTATTTATGGTAGTGCACGCGGTGGCTAATTTTGAAGCGTGTGGGGTAACCTCCCGATCTAATTCGGTACAGTCAAGCTCTAGGGGAAGCGCTTTGTCGTAATTTAGCTCAGGACGTTGTCGCTATCCAATGAGAATTTGAAAAACTCGCGGCTGTAGGCGGCGATTGATTGAGGAATGTTGGCAATGAGTGTGACCCACTTAGAGACAGGTGCGGTTTACTGACTCCAATAATAATATATATATATTGTTGTATAGCTATGTAGCTATGTAACACTACACCGCAGGGGAAATGCGGGGAGCGGATATCAAACAAAAACCAAAGTCAACGGTTGTATAAAAAGAAATAATGTAATTAAAATAAATAAATTAACCGTTTATTTATTAATTACATTTGGCGTGAGATCCATAACGATCCCGTGTATATAATAAAAATAAAAAAAAGAAAATTAAATTTATATAAATTTTACAATAAATTACATTACAATAGATGGCGTTACATTAGATGTTCAGTTCTGTCAGGTATCACTACGTACAACGTAAACGTACTCGTACAAATGCTTGCACCCTCACTGTAAATGAGAGCACCACAACACACTGCACTGGGCTCACGCAGCAGCGGCACAAAGTGTCGATGCGCTTAGAAGCACTTGCGGTGGACGATGCCAGGGCCGGACTCGTCGTACTCCTCCTTGGAGATCCACATCTGCTGGAAGGTGGAGAGGGAGGCCAGGATGGATCCACCGATCCATACGGAGTATTTCCTCTCGGGGGGAGCGATGATCTTGATCTTGATGGTGGAGGGAGCGAGGGCGGTGATTTCCTTCTGCATCCTGTCGGCGATACCGGGGTACATGGTGGTACCACCGGACATGACAGTGTTGGCGTACAGGTCCTTACGGATGTCGACGTCGCACTTCATGATGGAGTTGTACACGGTCTCGTGGATACCGCAAGATTCCATACCCAAGAAGGAAGGCTGGAAGAGGGCTTCAGGGCAACGGAACCTCTCGTTACCGATGGTGATGACCTGACCGTCGGGAAGTTCGTAGGACTTCTCGAGGGAGGTGGAGGCGGCAGCGGTGGCCATTTCCTGCTCGAAGTCGAGGGCGACATAGCACAGCTTCTCCTTGATGTCACGCACGATTTCCCTCTCAGCGGTGGTGGTGAAAGAGTAACCCCTCTCGGTGAGGATCTTCATGAGGTAGTCGGTCAAGTCGCGACCAGCCAAGTCCAGACGGAGGATGGCATGGGGCAGAGCGTAACCTTCGTAGATGGGGACGGTGTGAGATACACCATCACCGGAGTCGAGGACGATACCGGTGGTACGACCGGAGGCGTACAGGGACAGCACAGCCTGGATGGCGACGTACATGGCCGGGGAGTTGAAGGTCTCAAACATGATCTGGGTCATCTTCTCCCTGTTGGCCTTAGGGTTCAGGGGGGCCTCAGTCAGGAGGACTGGGTGCTCCTCAGGGGCGACGCGCAGCTCGTTGTAGAAGGTGTGGTGCCAGATCTTCTCCATGTCATCCCAGTTGGTGATGATACCGTGTTCGATGGGGTACTTCAGGGTGAGGATACCTCTCTTGCTCTGGGCCTCATCGCCTACATAGGAGTCTTTCTGGCCCATACCGACCATCACACCCTGGTGACGGGGGCGACCAACGATGGACGGGAAGACGGCGCGGGGCGCGTCGTCGCCGGCGAAACCGGCCTTGCACATGCCGGAGCCATTGTCGACTACAAGCGCAGCAACATCGTCGTCGCACATTTTGGCGTGTGTGTGTGGTTTGGGACGCGGTGGATGTTGACTCTACGGCAGCGAGACTGCGAGTGCGGCGATCAGCGGGGCCGGAATCTTATATAGGGGCTGGGTGCGCATACGCCGCGAGCCATACAAGGCGAGCGCGACGGCCCCCGCACGTCGCTTCTTCCCCGACAATTTTCACTATTTTCATACTACAGTATTAACATTAACCCTTACTATTAACCCTTGGATGTTTATTGAAGTCTATTGGACATTTTTGATTGATATTTTGATCAATTTGTAGCGCGCCGTAAGTGGCGCGAGCGCCGAACCGCTCCCCATGGGCCATTTCTGGCGTGGACGGACGTACTCTATAAAACTTCGATTATTGTTTTTTTTCCGAATTCCTGCTATTCTAACACCATGTTTGAATATCTAACCACATTTCAGTTACATTAATAACCATCTAAATATAATATTTTAATAACTGATATCGATATAATAGAAGAGCTAGTCTTAATAGATGATTTGTCAGTTATATTTTTATACAAAAATAACCCCTATATCAATTGTCGAAAAGACTATAATGTCGTATGATATTTTGACATGAAAATATTCGCAAAATTTCGATCTGGGTCAGTAGTGTTTAGTTGAATTTGAACACTTGTATTTAAGCTTCACTCCGTTTATAATACGGTCTTTATCATTGTTAATAGTTAGTTAACACTTAGTTAATTCGCCTTCACATATTGTAGATATTAATCATGACGTCATAACTGAAAGTTTAATGATTATTACGGCCGTTTTCAATCGATGGATTTGACGAGATATAAAATTTTGACATATTTTGGATGGAGCTTATGTAAAATATATATCTTTAGTAGCCAAATCGATCGAGAGATAAAATCTGGAAAACGGCTTTTAGCAAGCTTTTGTCCATCGATTTGTCATTAACAGCCTTTATATCAGCTGTCTGGTTGCCATAGTACAAGCTCTGCTTGTTTGGGATCAGATGACGTTGTGTGAGTTGTGATTATTATTTTTGGGTGACATAATCTATCTTTGTACTTAGTTTTAACCAAATCGATTCAGTAGTTTAGAAAGAGAAAAACATTAAAATTTCACTAGCGAATAACGTTGGAATGTAGGTATGTTACTCTTTAATTAATCGCTGAATCGATTTGGATGCAATTTTTATAATTTGTTATTATTTTTGCTTGATTTTATTTAGTTATTCTGTCTCACAGCGTCTCACTAACAATTGTTTTAATATAATATAACAATAATATCTTGGGACAACCCACACACAGTCATCTGATCCCTAACCCCAAACCAAAGTTATAGCCTGTACATAGCAACCAGACCACTAATACGAGTATAAGGTGTATTTTTACCTTTACATAAAATATAGATAAATACACCCAGACACAGAATAAACAATCGTGCTCATGCCATGAAGATTATTTCTGGATAGGAATCGAATCCTTAACCTCTGACTTAGTAGTCAGGGTCAATAATTACTAGACCAACAGGCCAGTCAAAGGGTACGAGAATACTATCTTATTTACAACTAGCGGACGCCTCGCGGTTTCACCCGCGTAGTTCCCGTTCCCGTGGGAATACAGGGATAAAAAGCCTGTGTCACCCGGGGTTAGTGTAGCTTTACAACGATGAAAGATTTTTTCAAATCCGTCCAGTAGTTTCGGAGTCTATTCAATATAAACAAACAATCAAATCTTTCCTCTTTATAATATTAGTATAGACACGGGGTCTCATCACGAAGAAACAGAAATGTAGGTCAAATAAATATCAACAGATGGCGTTATAAGTATCGATTTGATATTGAAGTTTTTTAAAACTTTGAATATCAGAAGATAGGTACTAAAAATGTGTATTATTATTTTTTTATTATTAAGCTATACAAGAGGTTGTAAAATAATAGGTTCCTAAATCAAATTTCCATAACTTTACAAAGTTTCTGGCAAAGTCATAACTCTAGCGGCAATTTATTTGTACTACGTCATGATAGGCACAACTTAAACATTAAACTGGTTCAATCTAACAATAGATGGCACTATTTGGGAATTCCGATTCTGACCATACCTACATTTTGTTGATATATTTTACTTATTTTTCGACGAGAAGTAAGAGTGACATGAAGTTGTAGTAAATTACAACTAGAGATAAAAGAATTGGAGGCTTTTAAACCCCATAAAAGAACTAGACTCCTGTTCCATTGCCCATCATGTTCTGGGGGGAGGGGGTAACACCGGCCAAGAGTGAGTTAGTTCACGCGATGTGGCGAGGGGGGAGGGAGGGGGTTAATAAGTACATAATCATACACTTCCCCTCAACGCCTTAGGCAGGACCCGCTATTGAATGTGTATTTTTACCCGACTACAGAGGGTAATATGTTTGACGTGTATGTATCTATGTATGTAATTTTGATCAATTTTGATGATTCATACGTCGATCGATTCGTATTAATCTTGTAAAGACATGACAGCAATCTAAATTCAAAATGGCGACAGCCAGACGCCATATTGTGATAATGAAAAAAATTAAAGTCAACCAACTACTAAACAAAGACTCAAGACTGACTCGTTGGTCTTCGCCTAGTCGCTCGTCGGTGGTGTCGGTTTTGATGGGTTTCTGCCCTATGACTCCATTAACTTCTATTGGGCTATAACTAGGGACAAGACTGCTCGTCGATCCTGCGCCTTGTCCCACTCAAATTTTATGATTTATTGACACATTTATGACACATTGATCCTGCGTCAAATCCTTCTTCAAATTACCAAAACCAACCGGACATCCGAAGTCCATGTTTTTGCGAACGAAAAAAAATATTTCAAATAAAAATGCATTTTAAAAATAATAATCAAGGTCAGGTTATAAATAGGTACATACCAGCGGTGTTTTCAAAGACGCCGGCTTCCGATCAAATGTACCGACCGATGTCACAAAATGCCGAGAATAGAGAAAGTTAGCTCATAATAATGTATTTCATTATTTATACCTACAGTAGACGCGCACAGTTAGCGCGACCGCCCGCGCTAAGTCAATAAACTTTGGGTTATACAATAAGTAAAACACACCTTTTTGTAGTTTGTTTTAGATATGGTTGCTAAAGCTAATAATGAATTAATTTATATTGAATACCATACCTATATTACAAAGTAACCGAAAATAACTTAGACGAATGCACGGTTAGCCAATTATATAATACCTAATATTCCAAAAAAAAAGCAATGCCTGTGAACGTCCTTGTATGAAGCATGCCTTCTGTAGTGTCGTTATTTTATGTCGGTAGGGCCAGTCGGGCGGTCGGGCGGTCGGGCGCTTAAACCTGGTAATGCCGACGCATTGCTACACTACCCTAACGGTTATACGACACAACTTAAAATTTGTTTCTTTTTGAATGAACCTACTAAAAACGTGATTGTTAAGTAATAATGTTGTTTTAATAGACATTATTTTTTTATTATTTTTCGTAGTGTTTACCCGAGGAACTAACTTTCGGATCGGTCAAGGTTATCTTACAAATAGTAAATACGTAAATATACTAAATAAAATGGGACTAGACTATATTGTTTTTTATATTTGAGTTGATAGCAATCTACCCAACCTACGAGTTTATGCCATTTTCGGTCCAACAGTGTGGTTCGTTTCCGAGTTATGCGCAAATTTATAAAAAAAGGACATAATGCGAAAAATCGAAAAATACTTGCATCAAAGCTGAACAATGTATTAACTTTTATAATTTTTTTGATTGAAAGCACTGTTTTCGAGATATGAGCAAATTCATAAAAATACAGTGTCCCTTTTTTATAAATTCGCTCAAACAGCGATTTTATACTTTGTCCCATACATTATCTAGTATTGGTGCAAGTGTGTGCATCTAAAAGGCAGACAGACTGCGCCTTACTAGGCGCAGTCTGTCTGTCTTTATTAGTTCATAAGATGTAGGCGTTTAAAGTTTTGACCCCGTGATCACATAGATCTCATCAAAATATCAAGTTTGAGTACAAACATGGTGGGTGCGACTTATAGTTCGTGAGGTATAGGCGTTCAAAGTTTTGACCCAGCGATCACGTAGATCTCATCAAAACAAGAAGTTTAAGTCGACACAAGGTGGGTCTGCGCCCCATAGTTCGTAAGATATAAGCGTTTAAAGTTTTGACCCCGTGATCACATAGATCTCATCAAAACATCAAGTTTGAGTACAAACATGGTGGGTCTACGACCTATAGTTCGTGAGATATAGGCGTTCAAAGTTTTGACCCCGCCATCACGTAGATCACGTCAAAACAAGAAGTTTCAGTACAAACAAGATGGGTCTGCGCCCCATAGTTCGTAAGATATAAGCGTTTAAAGTTTTGACCCAGCGATCACGTAGATCTCGTCAAAACGAGAGGTTTAAGAAGAAACAAGATGGGTCTGGGCCCCATAGTTCGTAAAATATAGCCGTTTAAAGTTTTGACCCCGTGATCACATAGATCTCATCAAAACATCAAGTTTGAGTACAAACATGGTGGGTTTACGCCCTATAGTTTGTATGTTATAGGAGCTCAAAGTTTTGACCCCGCGATCACGTAGATCTCGTCAAAACAAGAAGTTTAAGTAGAAACAAGATGGGTCTACGCCCCATAGTTCGTAAGATATAAGCGTTTAAAGTTTTGACCCCGTGATCACATAGATCTCATCAAAACATCAAGTTTGAGTACAAACATGGTGGGTCTACGACTTATAGTTCTTGAGATATAGGCGTTCAAAGTTTTGACCCCGCCATCACGTAGATCTCGTCAAAACAAGAAGTTTCAGTACAAACAAGATGGGTCTGTGCCCCATAGTTCGTAAGATATAAGCATTTAAAGTTTTGACCCCGTGATCACATAGATCTCATCAAAACATCAAGTTTGAGTACAAACATGGTCGGTCTACGACTTATAGTTCGTGAGATATAGGCGTTCAAAGTTTTGACCCCGCGATCACGTAGATCTCGTCAAGACAAGACGTTTAAGTAGAAACAAGATGGGTCTGCGCCCCATAGTTCGTAAAATATAGCCGTTTAAAGTTTTGACCCCGTGGTCACGTAGATCTCGTCAAAACAAGAAGTTTAAGTAGAAACAAGATGGGTCTGCGCCCCATAGTTCGTAAAATATAGCCGTTTAAAGTTTTGACCCCGTGGTCACGTAGATCTCGTCAAAACAAGAAGTTTAAGTAGAAACAAGATGGGTCTGCGCCTTATAGTTCGTAATATATAGGCGGTAAAGTTTTGACGCAAAGATCTTAACAAACCGGAACGACGAGGAAATCTTAAGAAGGGTTCCTCGTCCTTAGGTAAGTAAGTAATTGAAATGAATTAGAAAATCCCGATTTTCATAAATTTTAGCTAAGAACACTCGATCAAGTCAACTTTCAATCAAAAAAACTAAATCAAAATCGGTTCATCCGTTTGGAAGCTACGTTGCTACAGACAGGCACACAGATACATCAATAAGCAGATACGCGTTAAATTTATAACACTCGTCATTTTTGTCGAGGATTAAAAAAAGAGTTAAATACCTACTCCCGATGTGGTCGTTAATGAATATTTACAATAAAATTATTTAAGGACTCTGACAGTTACACTCTCAAGGCCCGTATTATTAAAACGATCTCAAACGTAAGATCGACCTTGAACACGAGTTCGAGACTCCGTTCTATTCAATAGATAAGTCATAATACAGAAAAATTAAGGCAAAGAAATAATATTTTTGCCATTGATATCGTCACAGATAATATAATACTATAAAATCGTCGTTGATTAAGTCAATTTTAATCCTAAATTGTGGATTTTATGAAATTATGCATAATCTTTTCACGATTACATTTAAATAAGTATAAAAAAATGTTCTCTGACAATAAACCAAGACCAAAAAGATGATTGATGTAAGTATAACATTTTAGACAAGGGTCACCCATCTATGCACCGACTGTGGTAAAGTTACTTAACTTACGCAAACATTCTATCATAATAGAAGTAGGTTCAACTTTGAGGTGTACACCGACGAGTTACTTTAGCAATAACAAATTCGTTTAATGTAATTATGTAGTGTCGTCGCCTATTAGGGTCAAATTACAATATTTTTGAGTTCTGCACTCGAATGACGTCATTTAAAGCGATTTTCTGCGTTATTTGTACGGGCGCGATATAAGCTATCAATACATGTTTATTAATTAGTGCCGTTTAGTAAGACGCTAACCGCACTGAGAAGGGAACTCAGATGATATCGTTCTTTAGAACGAATCTGAGCTTCATCTATTAATACGGACCTAAGCACGGCCGATGACCGTGTAGTAGCAAATAGCAACCAACTTTATTTCCAAGTAAACGCACGACCTAGAACAAACCAAGCGGAGGCCTCAATTTTCATCTCTCGATGTTTTTACCGCCATCTTTTGGCGACTTTAGTAAGGAGGGCCATTAAAATCAATCAGCTGTAGCCTGAATCACTAGATGTCGCTTGCTATGCACCACTGCTAATGCCATCTAACGTCTCCGTAAACGAGCCCGAAAACGAGCCCGAGTTAGGACGATCGCATTTCTTTGTATGGGATGAGGTATCTGTACTAGTATAGTATTATATTATCTGTGGTATAGATAAGGGAAGTGAAGTGTCTTAAACATAATCATGTCATTGCAAACTCCTTTAACCCCGTTGTGTATAACACTTAACAACATTTCAATTAGCGAATGTTTTGTCTCTGATAATCATTTCATTTTCAAAATAAAATGGAAAAAGATAAAATATTTGATAATTCAGTCAAAATGGTATAAAGGGAGGTGAAGTGTCTTAAATATAATCATGTCATTGCAAATTCCTTTAACCCCCATAATCATAACACTTTAACAGCATTTTAATTAGCGAATGTTTTGTCTCTGATAATCATTCCATTTTCAAAATAAAATGGAAAAGGATAAAATACTCGCTAATTAAAATACTGTTCATCTGACAAAGAATCAAAGTTACATAGTACGCAGGTTAAGCACGCTGAAGTGGCAATGGGCTGGCCGTATCTGCTGAAGACCGATGGCTGATGGAGCAAACGAGTCCTAGAGCGAGGCCCCGACTTGGTAAATGTAAGGTAGGACGACCCCTGCCAGATGGACCGAAGACTTAAAGAAAGTCGCTGGAATAAATTGGATGAGGAAGGCGGAGGACTGCATGTTGTGGCGAAAGGTAGGAGAGTAAGCCCAGCAGTGGACCGATACAGGCTGATTAATTGGTTGATTGAAAATCCTGTTACTAAACTAAGCATTGTGAATATTGGTAAAGCTTATAGGTTACTAATATCGCAAGTAAGCACTATTTTTACACTTATAGTAATATTATAAAGCTTAATAGTTTGTTTGTTTATTTGAACGCGGTAATCTCAGGAACTACAAGTCCGAATTGAAAAATTACTTCACTGTTAGATAGTCCATTTATCAAGGAAGGCTATAGGCTATATAACATCACGCTACGACCAATAGGAGCGGAGCAGCAATGAGAAATGTAGCAAAAACGGAGGAAATTTACGCATACGAAGTTTCGCAGGACAGCTAGTGTTTCTTTTGTTACCTACTAAATCAACATGGAGAAGTGTAACCTTTTTGTTAGGTACATGGGAAGGAGGGGCTTTCCTACAGTAAATCCGAAAGTTTGGATTAATGGATTCCTGTTGCTTTGATGAAGGGATTTTAATGAAACTATACAGCAATGCAATTTATAGATATACCTATTATAATAGTTTTCGTATTGAACTTAAATTTGGGCACCCAAACAGAAAGATTGAACGAATCTGAAAGCTTCACAGATTTTATTTGTTTTTTTTATTTGATTGAAACGGTTTACAGAAAGAAATACCCATTACATTAATCAGCATGTACTTAACTTAAATTAATGATTTAATGAAAATAATATATGTATGTACAGGTATAACAAAAAAAAAATTGAAACATACAAGACTAACAAAAATTGTGCAATAAGAGCATTAATGACGCGATACTCGTCTGCAAACAGATCGCAATTTCGATCGGTTTTTTGCAGATTAAATTTTGTTATGGTAGTTTAAAGCTTGATTATAGCGAATTTTCGATTATGAATAATATGAATATATAACCTTCCATCACATTTAGATATCTCTGTGGCGCGGTGGGAGTGCATCCGACTGCTACGCAAGAGGTCGTGGGTTCGATCCCCACCCAGGATAAAACTTTGTGTGATGAGCACGATGGTTTATTCTGTGTCTGGGTGTTATTTATCTATAATATGTATGTATTTATAAATATATAAGTATGTTTATCAGTTGTCTGATTTTCATAGTACAAGCTCTGCTTAGTTTGGGATCAGATAGCGTTGTGTGAGTTGTCCCAAGATATAATTAATCTAATAGAAATCCCACTAACTTTGTACCAATGTAATAAATTCTTAAACACCTGTAGAACTATTTACATCTTCATGTAAATTCCCCAAATACAATGAGTTGACGTATTCGGGGACCGACCCAAATTTATTACAGGTGAAGACATTTGGTATTTGTTGCAAACTATTTGGGATAACATGTTAGAGATACGTGTAATTAGGTGATTAGTCAGGGTTAGGCTGGTTTTCCTCTCATGCTGTTCGTTGGCGTTGACCAACTGACGCTGTATGTAACCAAGGGTATGTTCCGTTATGCTCTGGAGCACTGTAAGGTGAGACGTCATGTAGACAGTCATTTTTTTTTAAGATAACTAGCAATGTGGGATTGAGTCCAACATTACTAGCAATCTTGTTAACCCCTCCAGCTAAGCTCAAAGGCTTGTGTTAGGAGTGGGTTCACGTCGGTAGTATAATGGGTAGGATTCGAACCCGCGACCTCACGATTGCGAGACCGATGCCTTTATAGTTATATATACTGGTGACTGTTTAAAATGTAACGCAGTCCAGTATACTGCCATCCACTTATAAAATTGCAATTAATTCAATTAACCTTGAATATTCATTTAAGTAATAATATCTAATAATAATAATAATATCTTGGGACAACTCACACAACGCCATTAATCCCAAACTAAGCAGAGCTTGTAAGTTGTACTATGAAAACCAGACAACTGATAAACATACTTATATATTTCTAAATACATAGGTACATTTTATAGATAAATAACACCCAGACACAGGATAAACCATCGTGCTCATCACACAAAGTTTTATTCTGGGTGGGGATACCACGAACTCTGGCTTAGCAGTCAGGGTCAATAACCACTAGACCAACAGGCCAGTCACTATTATTTATTAATTTAAGTTGTACATTTATAATTATTTTAAACGTATACTGGACTGCGTTCCGTGTAAAACAGTAACCAGTATCTATAGCTAACTATAAAGGAACGCTATATGCGATCATAATTTCTGAATCAATAGGTATAAATGAAATTTCTAGCTCTCTCTCTCTAGCTGTTGATCATGTAATCAAAGTACTGAGAGCACCTTACCTCGAAACATCAGTGCTCACAGTACAGTACAAAAATGGCGACGATTTATGACGTCACATCTTTCCCAAGTATACTGCGGCAGTATACTGTCAGTCATAACGGAACAAATTTCTTCCCAGTAACAGCACTGAACAGTGCTCGCAGTGTATAACGGAGCATAGCCTAAATGTCACGTTTCTAAGTGACGCTGACCAATCAGCGACGACATATGACGGCTTCTCACACATAGTGTGCATCAGGATCTTTATTCGGGGGGGATTTCGTATAATATATTCACTGTGATCGATTCTCGTTACTAAATAATCCTCCTATGAATTATTATTAATAATCTGGGCAAAACCTAATAAGGTAATACCGATTTTTTCCAAGCGGTGGTTTAAAAACTCAGAGGAGTGCAAATTACAAGATCAGACTGCCTCTGTGGCGCGGTGGGAGTGTATTTGACTGCTACACAAGAGGTCGTGGGTTCGATCCCCACCCTGAATAAAACTTTGTGTACTTATTGAGCACGATGGTTTATTCTGTGTCTGGGTGTTATTTATCTATAATGTGTATGTATTTAGAAATATATAAGTACCTATGTTTATCAGTTGTCTGGTTTCCATAGTACAAGCTCTGCTTAGTTTGGGATCAGATAGCGCTGTGTGAGTTGTCCTAAGATAGATATAAGATATAATTACAAGAGGTTATTTGGAACCCGTTACGTTAAAGTTCCAAACCTACACCGATATTCATGAATCATCACCGTTTACTGCACTTGAAATTATCTTACGACTTTGGGGGGGGGGGTGCTTTTCAGAGTTGTGGGAGTTCATCCCCCCCCACTAGGTATGCCCATGGAATGCGGTATTTATATTATTAAGTTTAATCAGGATTGTTATTTAACCGATTTAAAAATAATGAACTTTTTACTGCCAGAGTTTTTTTTACAAAAGCTTGCATCGTAAATGATTCATCATATACCGAAGTTTGTCTTAAAATAGTGTGCCAACAAGTCGTGTGTTGCTCGACTATTTACTAATTATATACTAAGTACTGACTAATAATAACAACTATGACTAATTAGTATAATTATGAACATTGGATCTCTTCATTCCTTTTTAGTAAACTTCGTTAATATCGTATTGATATAATATTCGGAGGTATAGGAGCTGTTACTGATTAGTAATGTCACGGAGCTTCGACTCGGAGTCCGAAAGTCGGAACTTCCGATTTATTTTACACCTCCGACTCCGACTTCGGCTCCGACACTTTTAAATCGAATGTACCATTTAAAAAAAAATATTTGCTAAGCATGTTACGACACTATTGTGTCGGTCCTGCGACTTCTTCTGTGTTATTTGAAAATTGACGTAAAATAACTAAATAATTGTGACAATTAACAACAATGTAGACTTCAGTAGTCCCCCCCCCCTCCCCCATCCGAATAATGTATCTTAAGAAGTAGGTTTTCTGTTGTTATTGTTTCATACTACTAACAACGTTACTTATACATATAAGTATTTTTAATGGAATCTGTACGAATATTTTGTTATTTCCCTCTTGGTCTGCTGTTACTCTTTAAATTGAAAAGCCTACTTAGCTGTAATACTTTTCCTTTTAATTTCACTATATATACTACTACCGTGATTTTTTCACATACCCAACATCAACCATTTAGCTGGCTGGGGACACCTGACTAACAAAAAATTGCACTTCAAAGCTTAATATTTAACAACCCCGAAATGTTTTCATAATACCTATGTAATGATACCCCACACGATGGGGTAGGTGAGAAAAAATCACATTCCTACTTTACATAACCTGGTAAAGGTTATGTAAAGTTATATGTAAAGTAAGGATGCGATGAGTAATCTACATTATTTTTTAATTAAAAAAAATAGTCGGCATAAGTAATATGTGTATCCATGCAAAATTACAGCCTTCTAGCACTAACAGTCTCTGAACCAAGCTGCGAGCGAACGGACGGACATGGGGAAACTATAAGGGTTCCGTTTTGTCATTTTGGCTACGGAACCCTAAACTCAAACAGAATAATAGACTTTTTCATGCTAACTTTTTACTAAAAGTAAAGTATGTCCAAATGGTTGGAAACAAGGCTTCCCGCCAAGGTGATCTTGCTGGTTTCCAACAGTGTAGACGGCTGTTGCAAACCATGTACCAAGTTATTATGTTTGCAACACCCGTCTACACTGTTGGAAGCCAACAAGATCACCTTGGCGAGAAGCCTTGTTTCCAACCATCTAGAAGACGCTCATGAACTCTAAAAGTACACCCAAAACATAGTATTACTGTCAACAATGTTTGCAAAAGAACAGAAACAAACTTCGCAATCGATCAGTAACAAGTGATCCTAATTTAACTACGAGTTAATTATGTACCTAGTAGCCTCGAACTAACCAGTCAAGTTTAACAGAACAAACTAAAAATAAGACTGTTGTGACAATACCATTCAATGATTTCAGTCAATCGAATACCAATACATTGTTTATGAAACCTCTAAATAAAACGACTTGTCCTTTAATTCATTATCCATTGACGGATACGATCTTTGTAATTGAAATTTTCGTCTTGGTAAACAAGCAATGGATTGGAAATTGATAGATGTTTTAGTTTGTTGTGGGTATAGGTTAGTAAATCTTTGATACAAGTGCATTTCAGGGTGCATTGGCCGGTGTTATTTGTGATGTTAGGTGGCAGGTGGGTTGTGTCTAATCACTGGCGATGTTCCTTGAGATGTGTGTGTGAGTTTCTATGAAGGGTTTGTAGCTGAAATGGGTGATTATCTGTTGCATAATCTGTGGTTGATTTTGGGGGTGTTTTGATCTATTATATTGGTGTAATGGTATGTAATTCTGACTGCTGCGCCAGAGGTTGTGGGCTTCCTTTCCAATTTGGATGAAAGTTTGTGAGATGAGTGCATTTTTAAGCTATTGCATAGCTTCTATCGCGGGCCTTGAGCGCGGGGAACGAATCCAGAAATTATTTAATTTATTCTGTGTAGGGTTATTTAATAAGATCAAACTATGTAGGTAATTAGAAATAAATAAGTATGTTTATCGGTGGTCTCAAAAATCGCGTAAAATGATCGTCCGTCAACCAACTTTACAGACAACCGTTTTTTTCACAACGAACAAAAACACACAAAAACAAGTAGCAACAACTTCTTGTGCTTTACATAGTATAAAATAAAGTCGCTTCCGTCGTCTGTACGCCTAAATCTTTTAAACTACGCAATGAATTTTAATTTTTGATAATTTCTCATGGATAGTTCAAATCTGTACTAATATTATAAAGCTGTAGAGTTTGTTTGTTTGAACGCTACTGATACTACTTATCCGAATTGAACAATCATTTTACTGTTGGATAACCCATTTATCGAGGAAGGCTATAGGCTATATAACATCACGCTATAACCAATAGGAGCGGAGTAGCAATGAAAAATAATGCAAAAACGGGGAAAATTTACGCAGACGAATTTTAGTTTATAATATAGACATATTACGTGTATAGATGGTCGACAAAAGCCCATGTAAAGCGAGACCCCTAGTGATAAATAATTCAGAACTTAAAATAGGGAGTCATAATGACTTGAACCTAAGTTGTAAATGTTACACTACAATGTTGCATAACTGGTGACATACGGCAGTGCAATGCTAGGAAATTAGCTTTAGTTAACGAGAATTAATGCCTGAAATACATCAACACTTTCAGTACCATCTGTCTTGTTGAAGAAACGGGATCTCCTTGTGCAAAGCTTTATTTTGACTGCATCTGTGCTACGCAAGAGGTCGTGGGTTCGATTCCCACACGGGACACCACTTTGTGTGATACACAAATTGTTGTTCCGAGTCTGGGTGTACTTTGTGTCCGTGACTTGTATGTTTGTAAAGTCCCCCCCCCCCAACACAGGGTTTGTACCCTACATGCAGGAGTCGTCTTTAATAAAAAAACTATAATTGATCAATGTCTGCATGAGAAAGATTAAAACCATCAAAAACATAAATGTGAATGAATGCCAAGTTTTCACGAGGTTTAATTTGGAATCAAGAAGCTCGTTAAATCGGCTCCTGTAATACATCTGTACTAGTATTATAAAGCTAAAGAGTTTGTTTGTTTGAACGCGGCAATCTCAGGAACTACTGCGGGTGTCGTCTTAAACACAAACGTCGACAAAAAAGCAGTGGTAACCTGCCCCGACTTCGCACGGGCGTCAGTAGTTAGTTTTTTTATACATTGAGTCACCTTATTGCAATTCTCGTAGAAATCTCTAATTTTTTGACAACAAAATATAGCCTATGTTACTCCCTGTTAATGTAGCTTTCTAATGGTGAATTAATTATTCAAATCGGTCCAGTAGTTTCGGAGCTTATTCAGTGCAAACAAACAGTCAAATCTGACATCAGATAGCGTTGTGTTAGTTGTCCCAAGATATTATTATTATTTATATCTATATAAATAAAAATGTTATGTTGGTTTGTGTACGCTTCAAAAACTCAAAAAGTTCTGCACCGATCGAGCTGAAATTTTAGCATGATATATAATCCGCATCAAGGATTGTTTTTATATCCACAAGTATTGCAAAATTAAACTTATATGACATGTATTCTTTGTTTTGTTTCTCATTTCGCAACCATTCAATCACAATGTGCCACAGCGAAGCGTGGCAGGGTACAGCTAGTTGTATATATTTTTCAATTTTAGTGACATGTCCAGAGTTACATTAATCATAATCATAATCATAAATCCTTTATTTGCATAAAATGTGGTTTACATAAGGATGGTACTAAATAAAATAATTGAACAAGACACATTTCGCCATAAAAAAAAATAGCATGCAAATTGAAAAAAAAAAAAAAAAAAACTTATAAGTGCTCATCTTAATTGGAATAGGCAGGTTACATGTGGTTCATGGTTGTACAGATAGAATATTAACAACAGCGACTAAAACAAAACAGGATTATTTTTTTTTTTATTTATTTACATAGATTTACCAACATTTTTTTTTTTTTTTTTTTTTTTTTTTTCTTAAAAAAGATAACTAGCAATGTGGAATTGAGTCCCACATTACTAACAATCTTGTTAACCCCTCCAGCTAAGCTCAAAGGCTTGTGTTAGGAGTGGGTTCACGTCGGTAGTATAATGGGTAGGATTCGAACCCGCGACCTCACGATTGCGAGACCGATGCCTTAGCCATTAGGCTACCGCCGCCTTGCACATTTGTTAACACATTTTATAACAATAACAGTGCAAATTACGGATAGGCCATGTATAACAAACAATTATAGGTAAATACAGCATTTACAAAAAATAAACAGCTTAAACTAAACTATTAACTAAAAATGAGTTAAGATTTAAGATTTTTGACTTTGTATTATTTCTGAGAAAGATACTTCATCAGGATAGATCGGAACCGACCAAGCGAATCAAAGTGAATATCAACTAAATCACTACAGTCGTTCAACAGTCTGCAGAATCTAGGTAATGATGAGTTAGCACCCAGTTGTGTTCTTCTACGTGGCGGATAAAGAGGCGTTATGCAATGCCGTGGATACCTAGCTGGTACACGATAGCTCACTTTGCTCAAGAGCCCCCCCCCCCCCGGACAGTCGACAATACCGTTTAAGACCTTGTACATGAAGATACAGTCAGTAAATTCGCTACGACTAGACAGAGTGGTCATTTTAAATTTCGTGAGCTTGTGCCTGTAAGAAGCCCTTTTCATGGCAAATTATTTGACATTACAACATTGTACTCTATTAAATCGATCAGTATCTGATAGTACTGAGAGAATTGTACGTAATGTAAAATGTATTTATTTCAGGCCAGTATCGTCAGCTCATAAATAGTGAGGCAAGTTCACTGCTGGAGCGGGCCGTGAAACTAGCGGGCTTATGTAGAAGAGTTACTGAAGAATTCAACTAATTTCTAAATTTGATGATATCGCTAGGTTTAGCGATATCATTGAATTATTCGCAAAAATTATAACATGTAAATAGCAGTCGCCCACGGTTTCGCCCGCTTAGTTGATTTTAGCCCCTGGGTCCTTATTCAAGTTCAAATGTCAAAATCTTGTCATAATGGTAAATAGAGAGCTGCGCTTAGAAATGCATCAACGCGCATGCGTGGCGGACAGCTCTGAGCGCAATTGGCATGGGCTTGCCGCGAAAACGGAAAATAAACGTGAATAACCCTGAAGGGTTGATTTATAGCTTTCGATCAAAACGCTGAAACACGTGTTTCCTTATTTACTGCTACTTAAATACAACATTTCACAGATCTTACCTCAAAATTGACGATGTTCTACACAAATTTGCAAACCCTATTTTGTTGATTTTGATTGTTGGTTTTCTAAAACGGTTAAAAACGTATATTTTTATTTAAAACGAAAAGGCTAAATACGAAACTTCACCGTTCTAACTTCAAAACTGACGGAGTTTCATACAAACTTACAACCCTGTTTTATGACCCTCTTAATTTTTTAAAATCCTTTTTTAGTGGATGGATGCCTCCAAAATAAATAACATCAACTGCCAAAATTTCAGATTTGTAGCCCAAGCGGCTTATGCTCTGCGTTGATGAATCAGTCAGTCAGGGCAAGAAGATTATAATGTATAGATAAATATCTCCTTACAAGGTATGGTTTTTGTAGTCATCCCTGCTGCCTATGACACTGGAAACCCTTGGCCCTCCGCAAGCTGCAAATGGAGACCATGACTACGGACTACAAATTCAAGATGGTTTTCGAAAGATGGGCTTATTGTGCTTATTATACTACACTGAATCAGAGACCCTAAACCCTTAAAAAGGGAGGTGTAATAAGTGCTAGGGCCCTAATTCACTAACAAATTTTCTAGGCCACCACGATTTAGGGCCCTGATTTAGGGTAGTGTAATGGCCGTTTAATTGCAGTTTAGGAATTCGACTGTTGCCAGGAATAACCGACGCATTATTATTATATAAATATCAGCCGTGTGGTACCGGCTTAAG
This sequence comes from Herminia tarsipennalis, assembly GCA_945859575.2. Lineage (NCBI taxonomy): Eukaryota > Metazoa > Arthropoda > Insecta > Lepidoptera > Erebidae > Herminia > Herminia tarsipennalis. Next base: position 4,539,474 of record OX243856.2, read on the forward strand.
AATAGTACCATCCCATCTCTTTCCGTGGGTGTCATCAAGGCGACTAAGGGATTTTACACCGAAGGACGGGCAGCAGCGTCCTCTGCGTACTTTAAACCTTACTGCGATCGCCAACCCGCTCGCCAAGCGTGGTGATTATGGCAATTACCCCAGGAAGTATAATAAGTAGGTTCTACTGAGGAGACCCGTGCCCAGCAGTGAGACATCATATAGGTTTATCAACCCATGTACCTTTTAATTAAACGTTATCATATCTGATAAAGTATCATTTCAAGATACTTTTAAATCATAATGCATTGTTAATTCAGAAACTTTTAGTTTATATCTATCCGTCGTTCACAGGGACTTATTAAATTAGTCATCATAACTTAATCGATTGAATACGGGTCCATCGTTTTCGCGTCAAGCCCGCGCTTTTAACTGTCAAAATCTTGTCATATTGGTATATAGAGAGCTGCGCTTTTAATTGCATCGCGGATGCGCGCGGACATCTTTCAGTGCACCGCGCATGCGCCAATTTGCGCGAGCTTGCCGCGGAAACGAAAAAAAACATAGTGAATACGGACCCAGGGGGCTTAGACAAATGCAACACACTTCTTTTTCCGCACACGCTACTGTTGGTTTTTGTTTACAAATTCAGCAACAGTCGCGTGACGTTTTGTCAACCTTATGTCAAATGCATACATTTTTTCGCGTTAGCGTGTGTGGAAAGAGAAGCGTGTGTCATTTGTCTAAGCCCCCAGGTATCTCATTCCAGAAATTCACCTTAAACTGAATATAAGAGGCCACTCACCCTCGATCTGGGAGTCTCTACGGTTGAAGCAGTCAGGGAATACCTATTCAACACAATCGAAATAGACAGCAGACCGTACACCATCAGTTGAAGAAGATGAGCAAGTGAACCTGCAACAAAAGAAATTAGTACTTATACTCTACATTTCATTTTGAGTAAATTCTATATAATCTAAATGTATTTCATTTGTGTATAGCATTCATTTTAATTACTTATTAATAAAGGTGATCTCATTGCTGGGCAAAGGCCTCTCCCATCCTCTTCTAGTCGTATTTATTACGGGTGAGGCGTGTCCACAACACGCCCATAAAATTTACTCAAAATGAAATGAAATGTAATCAATAATAATATCAGAATCAGAATTCGACTGTCTCTGTGGCGCGGTGGGAGTGTATCCGACTGCTACGCAAGAGGCCGTGGGTTCCATCCCCACCCAAGATAAAACATTGTGCGATGAGCACTATGGTTTATTCTGTGTCTGGGTGTTATTTATCTATAATATGTATGTATTTAGAAATATATAAGTATGTTTATCAGTTGTCTGGTTTACAAGCTCTGCTTAGTTTGGGATCAGATAGCTTTGTGTCAGTTGTCCCAAGGTATTATATTATATATTATATTATAAAATTATTTATTTGTTAAACATAGGTTGGTTATAAAAGATCTTAAATACTATTAGTTCGCTATGTTTTGCCATTAAGGCATACAAATGTAAAAATCGGACATATTAAATAAAACTTAGAATACGTAAACGAATACAAACACAAAAACATAACAAAAATTACCAATCTTGAAAATAAAAACTTAAAACATTTATTACATAAAAATAATGCGCACGTTTAGAACAATTAGAGTAACTGGTCATCCCAAAACTCACTTACTGTATAATAACATTTTTTAACTAATAGCTCTTGAAGTTTTATTTTGAAAATGTGTTGAGACATACATTTTATTTATTCTGGTATTTTATATAAATTACGGGAGCCATGCCAAAGAATATTTTATGGCCACACACAAAATGCCGTGGTACATATCGGCTCCCGCTCTGTGTATAGACATGCCAACGTGGACTCACATCTGTTCTGAACGTTGCAAACCCAACGTTTACTTATATAAACCTGTTTATTTATTGCATTTAAGCCATTCATTAAGGTGTTACGCGAGAATTGGTTATGTATCTATGCCCGATTGTGGTACCGTAGCTCTCGTAGCACCACGCTGTCCTCCTAAAGGGATGGACAGATTTAAATGCTCAGATTATGGTCAGATTAAAATCGATGGGAGTGTATCCAACTGCTACGCAAGAGGTCGTGGGTTCGATTCCCACTCGGGACACCACTTTGTGATCCACAAATTGTTGTTCCGAGTCTGCATGTACTATGTGTCCGTGAATTGTATGTTTATAAAGGCCCCTGCGACACAGGGCTTTTGTAACCGATATCGGGGTAATCTATAAAAAAAATGTACAACTACTTCTTCTTCTTCTTCTCATTAATAAGTTTATAGCAATCTAGAGTACAGATGATGGATATCCGGTAACTATCGGGCCGGGATAAGGGATTTTAACCACAAATCCTCAGCCCCCCAGATGGCATGGGCGAACCTACCCGTGGGGGGGGGGGGGCACGGGTAGGTACGCCCATGCCATCTGTCATGGATATAGTATAAAAGCTCCCAAATGGATGGACTGATTTTAATCAAAATTTAGGATAAAATTTCTTACTGTAAAACGAAGAAGTTTTACAGTAAAATCCACATATATGTACGTTGAGTAACTTTTATTAAATACCTCACTTACTTCATATTTACCTCATACATTTCATTACCTCATTTTTCAGCAATTAAATCAAGGTACTACCAATAAAAGAGCAAAATAAATCCCAGTACCATCACAAATCGCCGTAATAAAGCTCTCACGCCATTGATCCAGATAATTGTATAAATGTATGAATACGCATCGTCCCCCCTAATTGGCGTACAAATTGAAACGCAAAAAGTTTAATCTATGATATTTGTTTCTCATATGGACTGCCAACCCTATCGTATAATCGTTTCCACACACACACTACAACCGACACAATCATCGCATTCGAATTTCAACTTTAATTTAAGTGCTTAAGGTTTAACTTCGAATGTAATTGTTAGGTAGTTATTATATTGTGGGCTCAGATGTGTGCCCGATGCATCACCCAATTAGGGTTGTCAGTTTTATCTTTGGAAGATATTTGATAGTTGCATGATGCACCATATTGTTAGGCCGTGGTTGTCATAATGGTTAGAGATCTTAGCGATAATAGTTGGGAATTATTGTAACCAAAGATGGTTTAGGAATTGGTTTTATTAATTAACCATTTTATTTTTACACAATGCAAAATTATTATCTGTTAAATCAAATCAAATATAGAGATGGGTAAAAAAATATTTTACAGTGTTTGTTAACTCTTGAAGTACCTTTTGAATTGGGTAAAAAAAATAATAGGGTTCCGTAGTAAACAAGGAACTCTTATTTTTTTGAAAATTCAAGTTTGATTTCGATAGTAGGCGATTTTATAGTGGAATTGGCAATTACTACCGAACCTCACAACTTACTTTATGTAAGTTGTGTTGAGGTGTTCCTGAAATTCACTACACACCGCTCTGCGTGTATCGCATTAGCCTGAGCAACAGCTCTTTTTGATAAGTGCATTGAAGCACATTGCAGGACTTTGTGGTACCACCTTGATTTAACTTTTTTTTGTTATATTATATTTTAAACCTAATATAAAATTTATTGCTGAAGGATTTGTTATTGCTATTATTTTTTTATCGTTCTTTATTATGTTATTTATTTTTATTATTATTACTTGGTGTTTTTTTTTTGTACTACACAGTCTTGTATACACGTTGGTATAGATACATTAGTGTGTCAACATTTTATAAAAATATAATTATATATCTTTTCTTTTTTTTTTTTCTTTAGAGTTTCGACATGTCCGTCCGTCCGCAGCTCAGTTCAGAGACTGTGTAGTACTATGTAGAAAGGTGTAAATTTGTAAAGTAAAATATTTTACAAATAACTCGAGTAACAGGCAGATTTATTTCTGCATTAGATATAATGTTACTAACTTGAGTGTGCGGGTTCCTTTAGTTGACTATTAAGCTATCGCATTAGAAAGTAGTCTCGGTATCTTCTTCTTCTAGGTCCCATCTATCTCTATACCAACAATGATATATTAAGTAAAAAGGTGTAGATAGGTTACATAAACAACATTAGATAGGTATTTAAAAACTGCAAACGAACGCACACATAGATAACCAATATATTACAATGTCACACTTTAAAAAAAAAGTCGTAAAAGTAGGAAATCATGATATTCGGATTTATTCATGATTGCGGATTACATCTTTCTCTTTTTCGCTCGTGATAATTAATATCACGAGCGAAAAAGAGAAAGATGTAATCCGCTGCTTTCTTTCTTTAGTATACCAAAATACATAACAGGTTAATCAAATCAATAAAATTTACATAACCAGCTGGTTTTTTTTTGTATCTTTACTTAAAGCAAAATGAGCCAATTAAAAATCTTTATTAAACATATCCTTGCTTAATGTATCACCCCTATTTAATTAATTTCGTTTTGATTTTGGTCCTAATATTTCGCGAGAATTGACAATGACAAATACATTCTGTCGAATCTCGAAGTGTCAAAAGTTCTGTATCCGCTTCACCCTAGCTAATTTCTTCCATATTTTGCAAATTTATTATTAGGGGACAAATTATATGAACCGGTATAACAAATTTAATAAACTGAGATTTTTGTCGAGAGCACGGATCAAATAAGTGAGCGTATTAAATCATAAGTCGAGTCACACGCCTTATGTCAAAGATTAAGATTTACGAAACAGAAGCGTCAAAATCGCTGGACCGGTCTACTCTAATTCAATGAAAACGAAGTTTTGATCAAAAATAAGGTGGTAATATACAGGCTAGGAACATCTATTTAATCCACTCGTTCCAGAACATCGTCCATGGGTTCGAACTTCTTGTGCTTATCCAAAAATTAATAAGAATAATCCCCTTATACTTGAGAAATTTATGTAAACGAAAATTCATGAATTTTGCTTTAAAGAAAGAGAGTAGGCCTACAGATGTGATATTTCAATTTAAGAAATATACCTTTTGTTTACTATTACAAACTATTAGATACCTAAATTAAAATATTTGATTGGTACCTCGACAAACAGTGACAAAACGTGCAACAAAAGTGGCCAGCCATTTTGACGTCAGGATCACTGAGCCACATTTATTTTTTGCAGTAGTAAATAGTTTCAAAAAGACAAATTTAATGAACAGTCTTTACAGTTTATGAAATTTGTCATTTTGTAAGTATTTAGTACCTTTTGTTAAAAACTTACTACTACTACTAAGTATTTACTACTTTATTCACTTAGGTTACAGAATGCAACGCTTATGAACGTCACATAAAATTTTGAATAGAATGATTCTATATTTATTGCCAAGTTTGCATTAACAAAAACGAACCGCCTTCAAGTAGTTTTTTTAAACTAGGATAACGTTTTATACATTAAACCCTTCCCAGAAAAATAAGCAGTCAAATAGCGAAATCTCTATTTTAATCGGATACATACTTACATACATACATATGGGACAAACACAGAACTATCTTTTTTAAAGGCCGTTAAAAAGACATGGTCACTTTTTTTAAATGCTATTTATTACAATATATTTGTATTATATGCTAAATACCTACAATTACGCCAGTAAGCTGTGTCGAAAGAGGAAAATGTTAACCTTTCGCCTCTGGTAGGTACATTCCTATTAATGTGCTACTGTCGTGTCTACGATACTGGCTAATCGTAGGCGTGTGTGCCCACAAGAGGGCGGCACAAATGCACATCGCCGGTCGCGTGCCGCTCTGCAATCATATCACTAATTGACGATTTGCTGTTCACCGTACACTACTGGCCACTAAAATTCAGACAATTTTTTTGACGGTTGTGAATGATGTGGATGTTTTAAGGAATACCTACGTATGTTATTTTCACTTAGTTTTATTTTAATTAACACGTAAATAATACAGTGCGAGTAAATCTAAGTCAGCGGAACCCAGATACCGAATAAACCATCGTGCTCATCGCACTAAGTTTTATCCTGGGTGGGGATCGAACCCACGACCTCCTGCTTAGCAGGGTCACTAACCACTAGACCAACAGACCAGGTATTTGAGTAACCATTTCGTGTGCTTTCTCTCAAGGATAGGAAACACTTATTTTTTCACAGCCAATGATTTTGCAGATAGCGTTGCAAGTTTATTAAAGAACTGGCAATATAAAGCTGAAAACAATTATTTTTATATGTTGTCTTATGTATTGACGTGCACTAAATATCTACTTAAAATTATTGTTAAGCTGACTAGCCTGTTGGTCTAGTGGTTTGTGACCCCGACCGGTTCGATCTCCACCCAGGTTAAAATGAGCACGATGGTTTGTTATGTGTCTGGTTGTAATTTATCTACAACATGTATGTATTTACAAATATAAGTACGTTTTTTTTAAATACGATCCCACATTAGGGTACAAGCCCTGTGTCGCGGGAGACTTTACAAACATACAAGTCACGGACACAAAGTACACCCAGACTCGAAACAACAAAGTGGTGTCCCGTGTGGGAATGGAACCCATGAACTCTTACGAAGCAGTCGGGCATATTTCCACCACGCCACAGAGGCAGTTGACTGGTTACCTACTATAGTAGTAGCTCTTCCTAATTTGGGATCAGTTGGCATTATGTGAATAGTCCCAAAATATTACTATTAGTTAAGTTATTCAAGGTTTTTTATTAGTAGAGTTAATTTAAACACAACTTGGTTCAAATAAAGAAACTTTTATTTCGTCTATCTTTTTTTTAATAAATACATATAGTGACAACTTCACTCATTTTATAGACACCGTGGCTTTCCAAACTAATTTTTACTATTAAACTATTTTTTTTTCCAAACCACTTTTTACAACAATATTTTTTTTATAAAAGTTGTGCCAAATTTTTGTCCTGCACTGTACAATGCGCACACGTCATTTATCCGCCACACCGATCGCAGGGGCAGTGTACTTAATTTGTCTTTATTGTGTTGATCCAGTACATCCCCATGCCATAATAGGCGATCGTTCTCGCCTCGTTTGGCCAATTAATTGCCTATATTAGCCTATATTTCCTTTGAGAATTCTTTAATGTAGATTTATTTGTGAGTTGGATTTAATATATTTGAATTGCAGTTATGCGAAATGTCAACTAGTTTTGTTTATTTTTATTGAATAAATCTTATCCTACATTTGCTTATTCTTCTTCTATTTCGCGAAGGTTGGCAGTCAAATCTGCCTAATTTTTATTTTCCTGAGCGTGATAGAAAAATATTAAAAACCAGCAAGGGCTTTTCTCTATTTTTCTATCATAAAGTTGTAAAGTAGTTGTGTCTGTGCATTGAAGATGTTTTAAGAATTCTAATGAAAGGTTTCTTATACTAAAACTATCTAACGTTTTTGGATGCGGGCTGAGAAGCTAGACGGAAAAAGGTGTTACTTTTTGACAGCGATCAAAAAACTATTTTTATGACTGTCTCAGCTCAACGAAGTGGGCACGGGCCAGCTACCCGGGCCCACAAATACCGTGGCTTTGTATTGGTAAAATAATTTTCAAAATCAGTTTAGTAAATTCAGAGATTACACCCTACAATCTCGCAAACTCCCACGTTACCTTTTTATAATATTAGTATAGCAGTATAGATTTTTTTATGATTATGTGAAGCTATAATTTATTTTTTGTGTAATATAAATGTGAAAAACCTTAACTTAAAAACGGTTCATTTTTAAAATGTTATGTTCGTCCTTAATTTCTTTTTTAAATTATCAATTAACACCAGTTTATACAAACACAAAAAAGATATAACAAAAGGAACAACGTTCCAACAGTGTCCTTATGACATTTCTCTCTTTTTTTATCTATTTTTAACCTAACTTATATGTGTATTGGCAAATTATTGTTTTTAAAATTTCACGATTTTTATATAACGGTTGTAAGTAATAAGGTACGAACCTTTTATTTAACCGAAATTTTTCGATTTCGTACCTTTAAATAATTCACGCGATTAAGTCCCGAAATATATATAATATGTATTGGCAAACTTGGCTAAGTTCTTTAATGGTATATACAGCTTGATCTCCACATTACTAGAAAGAGCTCTAGTTGCTTTGTAAGAAGGCTATGACGTCTATGATTTTAAGGATTTGAGTAAAAAATGTGTTGGTTTAATTATAGCACTAAATACTTAGTATTATAAAATTGCACATGTTTATGAATTACTGTTAAAAGAAGAGCGGAATCTCCTACTGAAAGCAATTCTTAGCTTAAAAGGCGATCTCCTATGTAATCTAGTTATGTAAAACAGTTTTATCTATATCTATACTTCTATACTAATATTATAAAGAGGAAAGATTTAATTGTTTGTTTGTATTGAATAGGCTCCGAAACTACTGGACGGATTTGAAAAATTCTTTCATCGTTGTGAAGCTACACTAACCCCGGGTGACTTAGGCTATTTTTTATCCCTGTATTCCTACGGGAACGGGAACTACGCGGGTGAAACCGCGAGGCGTCCGGTAGTTGATTATATAGCTTTTTATGAACTAAAAGCACGAGGTAAATCCAGGTATTTACCTATTGACAATTAAAACCGGTCAGACACAAAATATAGATGAGTATACATCCCTACCCAACAGTAAAACACTCGTTTCTTTATGATTCTATAGATGATTTGTAATGTAAATGGCATTATTCACAAATAATTCACCCGTTACATAATTATCAATTAAATTATATTATGCATACCTACTTTATGTTGACATCACGCAAAATTTCTGTTTAGGTTAAATATTTATTTTTTATCAATTCTTGACATTCGAATATGATCTATGTAATTCATTGACATTTTAAATTACTCTTCATACATATTAATTATGGTGTAAATTACCGATATTTTATTTCTATTTTATATTGTTATAAATTTAATTTAAATACTGTTATTATTATTATTTTTCAAATTAATGTACTATTTTGTGAAACCTGTATATATTCAAAACACGATGTAAAAATTGTTAATGAATAAATGATTGATTGATTGATTTGCTCCAGCGGCCATCGGGCTTCGGGAGATAGAGAAAGCCTCAACTTGCTTAACCTGCGAGCTATAACTATATAAGTGACTGTAGTTCATCATCGGATTATTATTACAGTTTAAATTCCTTGCTAAAATAAGTAAGTAAGTAGAAATATTTAACCCAAATACTATAAACTAATTCAAAACCTTGTAAAAAATAACAACGAGATTAATCACTAACAAAACAAGTCAAATAAATCTATTGTGTTCATTTAATTCGCCAATTATTTCTAAAGTGATATATTGTGAACAAAAAATACAAATGAGGGGCAAAATCGTGCTTCAAATAGTTTGGCACGCAGTGTACAGTCGATTTTCCCACCGATGTGTAAATAAAGTGACCAGCTAATTGTTATTGTTGTCATTGAAAGGGGCGCGATTAAAATCTCGTATTCTAACTGTGCTCTTTATTCTGCCAGATTTGTATTTGCTCTTTATTCTGCCAAAATCTGTCAGTTTACTTTAAGATTTGTCAATAAATTAATGTCAATAATATGGTACGTAAGTAAACAAATTTGATAACATGTTTGTTTAAAGGTTTATAAGTTGCCATAGTCACAGTATAAATAGACTTTACTAGCTGTCCTGCGCAACTTCGTCTGTGTAAATTTTCCCCGTTTTTGCAACATTTCTCATCGCTGCTCCGCTCCTATTGGCCGTAGCCTGATGTTTTTTTTTTTTAATCTTTATTTAATTTAGGAAATTTTGAAAAATACATTCATGCCAGTTCCATCATAACCTAATCTAGAATAATTAACATAGTTTACACTTAGTTTATCATTGTTATACTAATAGTTAGCTAATGTATATAACATTTTAGCCTCTCGAGACATAGGTTCCGTTAAAAGGTAATTAAATATTCCTAAATCTATTTTATTATTATTCAATTCTTTTACTATGTTACTTAGCTTGATGTTATATAGCCTATAGCCTTCCTCAATAAATGGGCTATCCAACAGTGAAATATTTTTTAAATTCAAACCCGTAGTTCCTGAGATTACCATGTTCAAACAAACTCTTCAGCTTTATAATATTAATATAGATTTGTCAATAAATTAATTTCAATAATATGGTACCTAAGTAAATTAATTTTATAACATGTTTGTTTAAAGGCAAATAAGTACTTAAGTTTTATCATTTTTCTGGTTGCCATAGTCACAGTATAAATATACTCTAATAGCTGTCTCGCGCAACTTCGTCTGTGTAATTTTTTTCCCGTTTTTGCAACATTTCTCATTGCTGCTCTGCTCCTATTGGTCGTAGCGTGATGTTTTATAGCCTATAGCCTTTCTCGATAAATGGGCTATCTAACAGTGAAATAATTTTTCAATTCAAACCAGTAGTTCTTGAGATTACCGCGTTCAAACAAACTTTTCAGCATAATATTAGTATAGATTTGTCAATAAATTAATGTCAATAATATGGTACCTAATTTAAAAAACTTATTTGATAACATGTTGCAAAAACGGGGAAAATTTACGTAGACGAAATTGCGCGGGACAGCTAGTAAAGTATATTTGTACAGTGACTGGAATACTGTGATGGCAACCAGAAAAATGATAAAACTTAAAACTTTTATACCTAAACAAACATATTATCAAATTAGTTTACTTAGGTACCATATTATTGACATTAATTTATTGACAAATCTATACTAATATTATGCTGAAAAGTTTGTTTGAACGCGGTAATCTCAAGAACTACTGGTTTGAATTGAAAAATTATTTCACTGTTAGATAGCCCATTTATCGAGAAAGGCTATAGGCTATAAAACATCACGCTACGACCAATAGGAGCAGAGCAGCAATGAGAAATGTTGCAAAAACGGGAAAAAATTACACAGACGAAGTTGCGCGAGACAGCTATTAGAGTATATTTATACTGTGACTATGGCAACCAGAAAAATGATAAAACTTAAGTACTTATTTGCCTTTAAACAAACATGTTATAAAATTAATTTACTTAGGTACCATATTATTGAAATTAATTTATTGACAAATCTATATTAATATTATAAAGCTGAAGAGTTTGTTTGAACATGGTAATCTCAGGAACTACGGGTTTGAATTTAAAAAATATTTCACTGTTGGATAGCCCATTTATTGAGGAAGGCTATAGGCTATATAACATCAAGCTAAGTAACATAGTAAAAGAATTGAATAATAATAAAATAGATTTAGGAATATTTAATTACCTTTTAACGGAACCTATGTCTCGAGAGGCTAAAATGTTATATACATTAGCTAACTATTAGTATAACAATGATAAACTAAGTGTAAACTATGTTAATTATTCTAGATTAGGTTATGATGGAACTGGCATGAATGTATTTTTCAAAATTTCCTAAATTAAATAAAGATTAAAAAAAAAAAACATCAGGCTACGGCCAATAGGAGCGGAGCAGCGATGAGAAATGTTGCAAAAACGGGGAAAATTTACACAGACGAAGTTGCGCAGGACAGCTAGTAAAGTCTATTTATACTGTGACTATGGCAACTTATAAACCTTTAAACAAACATGTTATCAAATTTGTTTACTTACGTACCATATTATTGACATTAATTTATTGACAAATCTTAAAGTAAACTGACAGATTTTGGCAGAATAAAGAGCAAATACAAATCTGGCAGAATAAAGAGCACAGTTAGAATACGAGATTTTAATCGCGCCCCTTTCAATGACAACAATAACAATTAGCTGGTCACTTTATTTACACATCGGTGGGAAAATCGACTGTACACTGCGTGCCAAACTATTTGAAGCACGATTTTGCCCCTCATTTGTATTTTTTGTTCACAATATATCACTTTAGAAATAATTGGCGAATTAAATGAACACAATAGATTTATTTGACTTGTTTTGTTAGTGATTAATCTCGTTGTTATTTTTTACAAGGTTTTGAATTAGTTTATAGTATTTGGGTTAAATATTTCTACTTACTTACTTATTTTAGCAAGGAATTTAAACTGTAATAATAATCCGATGATGAACTACAGTCACTTATAGTTATAGCTCGCAGGTTAAGCAAGTTGAGGCTTTCTCTATCTCCCGAAGCCCGATGGCCGCTGGAGCAAATCAATCAATCAATCATTTATTCATTAACAATTTTTACATCGTGTTTTGAATATATACAGGTTTCACAAAATAGTACATTAATTTGAAAAATAATAATAATAACAGTATTTAAATTAAATTTATAACAATATAAAATAGAAATAAAATATCGGTAATTTACACCATAATTAATATGTATGAAGAGTAATTTAAAATGTCAATGAATTACATAGATCATATTCGAATGTCAAGAATTGATAAAAAATAAATATTTAACCTAAACAGAAATTTTGCGTGATGTCAACATAAAGTAGGTATGCATAATATAATTTAATTGATAATTATGTAACGGGTGAATTATTTGTGAATAATGCCATTTACATTACAAATCATCTATAGAATCATAAAGAAACGAGTGTTTTACTGTTGGGTAGGGATGTATACTCATCTATATTTTGTGTCTGACCGGTTTTAATTGTCAATAGGTAAATACCTGGATTTACCTCGTGCTTTTAGTTCATAAAAAGCTATATAATCAACTACCGGACGCCTCGCGGTTTCACCCGCGTAGTTCCCGTTCCCGTAGGAATACAGGGATAAAAAATAGCCTAAGTCACCCGGGGTTAGTGTAGCTTCACAACGATGAAAGAATTTTTCAAATCCGTCCAGTAGTTTCGGAGCCTATTCAATACAAACAAACAATTAAATCTTTCCTCTTTATAATATTAGTATAGAAGTATAGATATAGATAAAACTGTTTTACATAACTAGATTACATAGGAGATCGCCTTTTAAGCTAAGAATTGCTTTCAGTAGGAGATTCCGCTCTTCTTTTAACAGTAATTCATAAACATGTGCAATTTTATAATACTAAGTATTTAGTGCTATAATTAAACCAACACATTTTTTATTCAAATCCTTAAAATCATAGACGTCATAGCCTTCTTACAAAGCAACTAGAGCTCTTTCTAGTAATGTGGAGATCAAGCTGTATATACCATTAAAGAACTTAGCCAAGTTTGCCAATACATATTATATATATTTCGGGACTTAATCGCGTGAATTATTTAAAGGTACGAAATCGAAAAATTTCGGTTAAATAAAAGGTTCGTACCTTATTACTTACAACCGTTATATAAAAATCGTGAAATTTTAAAAACAATAATTTGCCAATACACATATAAGTTAGGTTAAAAATAGATAAAAAAAGAGAGAAATGTCATAAGGACACTGTTGGAACGTTGTTCCTTTTGTTATATCTTTTTTGTGTTTGTATAAACTGGTGTTAATTGATAATTTAAAAAAGAAATTAAGGACGAACATAACATTTTAAAAATGAACCGTTTTTAAGTTAAGGTTTTTCACATTTATATTACACAAAAAATACCAGTTGCCATCACAGTATTCCAGTCACTGTACAAATATACTTTACTAGCTGTCCCGCGCAATTTCGTCTACGTAAATTTTCCCCGTTTTTGCAACATGTTATCAAATAAGTTTTTTAAATTAGGTACCATATTATTGACATTAATTTATTGACAAATCTTAAAGTTAACTGATAGATTTTGGTCAGAGTGTGAGATAGAAGAAGAAATTAGTACAGCTAGTATTAGGTATATAGAACTATCTTCAGCATCAAAAATCTCCGTTTCCAACATAATTCCTGCGACCGAAACTCGATCAAATTATAAATAATGCATATCAAAAACGCCACGACAATCATCTCTACGTAATTTCACAGCTGACACATACAATCTGAAGTTAAATATAGCAAATATTGTGTCTCGGGCTGTTTCCTACCGTCACTAGTGTGGGCGCCTGGCTTACCTACTGACATACTCTCAAATGATTTTCCTAAAATCTTCATAAATATACATTCTTACCTAAATATTTGGTAATTAGGGCCTACTTAGGTAATTAGGAATTACTCTTGGACCGGGTGTTAAGCGATTTTTAAAACAAAAAAGATTACTCCAAAAAACCGGGGGCTAAATAAGATGAGCCCTTTAAATTTGATACTCATATCGCAGTATTCAAAATAACTTTTTTTTTCACACCTCTTTAATTTGACATCTCACAGCCGCCATGTTTGTTTTTTTCAAACGTCACATATATAAGAACACTTGGGCGATCAAGACGAATCTAACGAGGTCTTAATTGTATAAATCCGTTCAGTGGATTGTGAGATATCAGGTAATAAAGAATATTACATACATGGAAGATACGCGCGAAAAACATAACCTTTGCTTACAGTCGGGTAAAACCGGGCAAGTGCATGTCGGGCCGCACAAAATGTAGGGTTCCGTAATCCCCCCCCCCCCCCATCCGAATAAAGCGGCTTAAGATGTGGGTTCACTGTTTTTGTTTCTTACTTACAACGTTATGTATTTAAACGTTATTATTTTTTTTTTTTTAATGGAATCTGTACGAATATTTTGTTACTTCTCATTTGATCAGCTGTTACTCTGAAACTTGTAAAGCCTATTATAGAATTTTATAAGCTACGGGTCTTAATCGCGTAAATATTTTATACGGCCGTGGTGGGTATTTAGCCTTAAAATAAAATATTTACGCGATTAATAATAATATAATAATAATATAATAATAATAATAATATGTTGGGACAACTCACACAACGCTATCTGATCCCAAACTAAGCAGAGCTTGTACTATGGAAACCAGACAACTGATAAACATACTTATATATTTCTAAATACATACATATTATAGATAAATAACACCCAGACACAGAATAAACCATCGTGCTCATCACACAAAGTTTTATCCTGGGTGGGGATCGAACCCACGACCTCTTGCGTAGCCAGTCGGATACACTCCCACCGCGTCACAGAGGGCAGTCATTAAGACCCGTAGCTTATAAAATTCTATAATGTGTAGAAATCGCGAAAGTTTACGAACATAAGAAAGCCTACTTAGCTGTGTCAGTTTTTTTAAGTTTCAACCTAAGTACATATGAATCTTTCCATCTATGCTCATCTTTCAGTAAATGACTACCAGATACAGAGTAGTCATTGGCTGGCATTTAAATACTTATTAATTAGACAGATAATAAACGTCAGTGCGTTAATGACTCGTTGGCGGGTCGTTGCAAGAGCTTTGCCAGGTGACACCTGTCTTGTTCGTGTCAATGAGTGTAACGTGTAACGTGACCATAAGTTTGAGAGAAGCAAACAGACTTCTTTGTCACGATGTTTACTTATAACTTTTCCGTTACATCGTAGGGAGGCTATTACCTACTAACGGCCGGTCTCAATAATCTATCTATCGATGGATTTGGCTACTAGAGGTAGAAATTTGACATATCTAATATATAAAATTCTCGTGTCACAGTTTTCGTTGCCATACTCCTCCGAAACGGCTTGACCGATTTTGATGAAATTTTTTGTGCTTATCCGGTATCTATGAGAATCGGCCAACATCTATTTTTCATACCCCTAAGAGTTTGTTTGTTTGTTTGAATGCGATAATCTCAGGAACTACTGGGCTGCAAAGAAAAATTTATTTTATTGTTGGATAGCCCATATAGGTTATAACATTACGCTACGACCAATAGGAGCGGAGCAGCAATGAAAAATGTTGTAAAAAAAAAAGGAAGAAAAAAGAAAAAAGGGAAAATTTACGCAGACGAAGTTGCGCGGGTCATCTAGTTTTATATAGAGTTTACATCAGATATACTAATATATAACTCTAGTAGCCACATCCATCGATAGTTAGATTATTGACACCAGACGTATGTAAGACAACATATACCTACGAGATGTCAACCATCTGTATCGTAAATTACAATGACTTACTGTAGGTATACAGTTGGATCAACGTAACTAGGCCGGACTGAAGTAGGCGACAAGTGGTTGCGCAGATGCATTTTTTGGAAGTAAATGGTGACAGGAAGCGGGGGACGGCGGCGGTAACTAAACCAAGAGGATTAGAGATGCGATTACGCATTACATTGTCATAATTAGTATTACTAACTCATGTTTTTTGTGATTATTTTCGTAAAGAAATTGTTTTTCAAAGTTTCTCAAGTAACTATTCTAAATTTAAACTTTTATGAACTCATTTAAATAGTGTTTTTAATTTGTTGAATTAAAATGTTGTTAGTGATTTTAATCGATTAAACATAATTAATCGTTTTTGTAAGTAATTTTAGGGTCGCATCTCTATGACATGCGCGAAAGTGATAAGAACCTAACTTCAATCCGGTCAAGTTACGTTGATCGTACTGTACTCTATTCTAATTACGAAGTTCCTTTTGGCAGAGATGTCAAATAGTATAGTACTAGACCACCCATCTCTTTCCGTGTCGTCAAGGCAACTAATGGATGTCACAACGAGGTACGGGCAGCAGCGTCCTCTGCGTACTTTAAAGCCTGACTTTGGTGAGTACCAAAGTCAGGCTTTTCCGTGCAGGGGGATTTCAGGAGCAGGGGCATTTCCTGTGGGTTGGTATGAGTATACCAACCCACAGGAAATCCTCCTGCTGGGCACGGGTCTTCACAGTAGAAGCAACTTTTTATGGACCCTGGGGCTAATTGCCATTTTTTTTTAAGACTACACGCAGTAGGGTTCAAGCCCTGTGTCGCGGGGACTTACCAAACATACAAGTCACGGACAAAAAGTAAACCCAGACTTGCTTCGGAACAACAATTTGTGGATCACACAGAGTGGTGTCACGTGTGGGAATCAAACCAACGACCTCTTGCATAGCAGTCGGACACACTCCCACCGCGCCATAGAGGCAGTCAAATTGAAAAGAATGGCCGCGAGTTCTTATTGCCAGGTTCTTTTATCCGGCTTTTCTTATTGTTTGTGAACTTGGCTTGGCATTACATGTACATGTAGAATCCCGACGTATCACAAGAGTTGTTTTGCATCCTAAGTGAATAAAGAATTTGAATTTGGAATTTTAAATTCTAGTGAATAAATGCTACTACTCACTTCAAGAGTATTTCGAGGATAAGACATAACTGACTTTCTTTAATGCCCAATACTACTCATCTTCACGTGATAAAGATATTGTAATTATTTTTCTTTATATATTATAAGATATTGTTTTATTAAAATTTGCACACCACAACGGTAAAACATGGATTGAACAGTACCTAATGTAACTACTAACACTATATGTACCCATGTTTAGCAAATAAATAAAATTGAATTGAATTTTGGTACCATTCTTAGTCCCATTCGTACCACACATTATGGTCACAGCAGGAATGCAACAGTGCTTTTATGTAACCAGTCATTAAAAGTTACGAGTGACCAACAATAGTGGTTTGAATCATTGTTTACAGATGTGATGAAACATATATTATGATTCATTGACTTTCGAAGGAGTTCTTGTCTATGATTTATGAGTGGCTCGGACTGCTAAGAGACTATGAAGTATTACATAAACACCTACGGGGGGGAAATTGATACCCCATCTTTTGGTGTTTACGTTTGCTTAATTTTATAACATGGGAATGGGATGGTGATGACATCAGCCATATTTGTGTAAAATATTGTAGATCGAGCGTGTGTTTTGAGTGAAATGCACCCCCAACCCCTAAAACGAATGTTTAAGTGTTCAAGAGTACATAGGTGCAGGGGGGGGCTTACTTTTGCTTACCAAGGAACGGAGGAGTTGAAATTTGACTAAAATACTGAATGACCCCAAGCTAGGGGTCGACCCCCACCCAGGATAAAACTTTCTGTTATGAGCACATGGTTTATTTAAGGTCTCACTTATCGGTAAGTAATAATTTATTATGTAGGTAGGTATGTATTTAGTAACAGTAGCTTATTCAGGATCGTCCTTTCGGGTGGGCTTGAACCAAATAGGACTGTTGTTGCACAACTGACACGAATTTTTTGCTCTTTTTTTAGGATCCCTACAACAAATGACGTATGATTTATGTTTCCTAACACTCTCGAGTATAGGTTTTAGCTCACTTTATTGATTTGTACGCAAGAACTAAGATGATTTTGGCGGGGGCTTGAGTATCTTAGCCCCTCCCTTGAATCCCCGTCACTGTTTATGAAATATGTAAGTAGGTCTATCAGTTGTATGGCTGCCATAGTACATAGATATTTATTTATATAATACTAGCTGACCCGCGCAACTTCGTCTGCGTAAATTTCCCTTTTTTCTTTTTTCTTCCGATTTTTTTACAACATTTTTCATTGCTGCTCCGCTCCTATTGGTCGTAGCGTGATGTTCTTCCTCGATAAATGGGCTATCCAACAATAAAATATTTTTTCAATGCGGCCCAGTAGTTCCTGAGATTATCGCGTTCAAACAAACAAACAAACTCTTAGGGGGATGAAAAATAGATGTTGTCCGATTCTCAGACCTACCCAATATGCACCCAAAATTTCATCAAAATCGGTCAAGCCGTTTCAGAGGAGTATGGCAACGAAAACTGTGACACGAGAATTTTATATATTAAATGTATCACATCTTATAGTTGCAATGTTCTATAGACTACATTCCAACATACTATACTAATTAGTCAAAGTACGTGGAAGTAAACTATAGCAGTAACCAAACATAGTATTAGTCAGACATTTAATTACTATGAGCAGTTCAACCAAAACGTAAACAACAACTTATTCTCACTACACACTCTCAAAATATTCTATTGACTAAAACATACACGTGCCCGCAAACCAATTTAGCTAGAAAGAGACAAAACATATTCAAATATCAACCTTTATGAGTACGAAAGAGATAGAGCTGCTGCATCACGACACCATTTCAGGCAAAACTCATAACGCGTGGATTCTAAATATGGCTTAAGTTCCCATGTTTTATTTAAAGAATTTGAAACTGTAATGGGAAATGTTAAGGTTGGTTTTCGAGTGAGGGGATGTCGTCGAGATATTTCTGGATTTACACAGTACCGTTGAACAAATTTCATTTCAACCGCCGAAAGTTTAAAGTGCAATATAAATACTGCAGCGGTGAAAGCGCGGCTCTGGTGTATTCTGTCCCTGTATTCACAATTTAAGGCCCTTTCTGTGACGTACACACAGGCCGAAACACGACACAGTGTATGTCATATCCCTAACATTTTCTTACACATGCAACACAGTTGGAAAACGCAATTATGCCCGTGAGATACAATTTATAATAACACGCCAGGTAAAAAGAAGATTTGGACGTGGGTTGCAAGCTGAAATGGCTTCTATTTCTTGTTGATAAGATTGTTAATGGCATGTTTGTGTGATTGGAGGGAGATATTATTAGAATATTGCAGAATGCGCGCGAGGACCGTCTTATTTGGTGAGAGAGTCTAAACAGGCTCGCGGTAAGGTAGAGAAGTAAATTGGAACTTTCAGTTAATTTACTACCTTTGTAAAATACTGACGGGATAATTTTTACACGACCTTAAGGTCGGGTAAAAATTATCCCGTTGTAAAAATAGTTGTAAATAGTAAAAATTATCCTACAACTACTTAATAGTATTAAATTAAAAAATAAATTTAATAAATAAAAACACCTGCCTGCCCAAAAAAGATGGAAACAAGATCCCCTACATAATTATATAATTTGATAATGATGTAAGGGATCTTGTTTCCATCCTTTTTGTGCAGGCTGGATTTTCCTTAATCCTAGATATTTTATAAATAAAAGCTGTCCCCTTCCCATTTAATAATATCCTTCACATATAATATCAGGAGGCAGGTTTTTTAGTTCAACCGGATTCATTAATTTATTATCATGCAGTCGAAGATGCATATTAATAAATGTCAATGATATCTTGTTTCTGTTTCTTTGCAGGCGGTTTTTTTATTTTTTTTTTATCTCTGTGATACTTTGATCGGTCTCCTGTCCAGGGACAATGTATGTCTGGCTGTTCGTTATTATTGTTTTGCGCGAATTAGAACCTCTGTCTCAATTGTTTCTGTTAAGACTATTTTAGCTAGCTGTTGAGGTACACAGTTGATCTTGGGGTATTCTGCGTTTATGTCTTCTTGGTGTGATTTTTATCGCATTGGTAGAAAGTTTGGATGCTTCTGGATTACGATTGTGTGAACTTGACAATTTCTTACTTTTATGTCCTAAGGCTATAGTGAAGTGGGTAAGTCGTTGGGAAAACCAAACTTTGTTAGATTGTATACAGACCGCCTTATTCCAAAAGCTGGACTAAACCTGGTTTGACGAAAATCCTAGTTTAAACCATGGATCTACGAAAATCTTTATTACAAAACGAGGTTCATCGCTTAATCGATGATCTTCTTTGGTCTATAAATTAGTCTTTCGATCACCCTAGTTTAACTATGGTAATAACCTTAAAATGTCAAAATCTTGACAATTTGAAAGTTAGACCATTTACTATTTTGCGTATTTTAGTTTCAATTATTAATGACGAATAATGCGTGTTTAGTGATTTTAAATTATTAACTAACTAAATATAGTGTGGCAACAAAATAAACGCAAAAATCGAGTGAAATGCAATGTGTGACAAAAGATTTAATAATACTTACATGCTTATTATTGTTTTTCAAAACATTTATCACAGCTTGGAATTGAGAGAGAAGATTTAATATACAGAACTCAGAGATGTCCTAAAATTAAAGTGGTCTGTGCAATGTTTGGGTCAACCAGTAACCAGACTCGACGTGAA
This sequence comes from Herminia tarsipennalis, assembly GCA_945859575.2. Classification (NCBI taxonomy): domain Eukaryota; kingdom Metazoa; phylum Arthropoda; class Insecta; order Lepidoptera; family Erebidae; genus Herminia; species Herminia tarsipennalis. The sequence goes on from OX243856.2 coordinate 4,560,164, forward strand.
GTGTACCTACGCAGTGTGGAAAGTTGAAGATCAACACAGATTATTTTTGTTCGACAATAGTATCATTAACTAGTGCTCTATGTAAAACAATCTGATGCATTCCACTTATAATATGTCACATTATTTATATTGAAGTTAGAAAATCACATTTGGAATGTCTGATAGGTGGTCTGGAGTAGTGCGGCAAAAACCAATGTTGAATTTACTCAAAATGCACAAAACAAAGTAATAGAAACATCATTAAGACAAAATTTCTTACCTAAAACTTACTACTGAACTATACATATAGTGGAACTAAATAAACATTGATCAATTTAAAATTTAGTTGGTAAAGTGTAACCATGGGTATACCTATCACTAGAAACAGATGTAAACTTAGGTTATATAGGTAGGTACCAAGAACTGAATATTATGTTTATAAGAGCTCAGCTAGTTAATACATTGCTACAATGTTCCTTTAAACATAGTTTAAACACTAAACAGAGAGTATAGATTAGTTACAGGTTATTGAAATTGTGATGTAATAACTATTATGCACTACTTAACAGTTTAGATAATTATATTTAAGATTCTCATGAAAATGAACTATGTTCTTAGGGAGAATAAATGGTATCTAATAAATAATGATTCTATGTATAATGTACCTAAAACTTACTAGTGAACTATATAGTGGATCTAAATAAACATTGATCAATTATTGATTGATTACTGTTTATATATTTATACATAAAATGCCTAATTAAAAATACACTAGTGAACTACAAGGTGGATCTAAATATAGAATTATCAATTTTATTATATAAATATATTATTGATCACTGTTTATATATAATACAAAAAATGCATACAATTTAAAATTTATTGTAAAATAAATATCTATACTTACTAAGATTATAAAGCTGAAAAGTTTGTTTGAACGGGGTAATCTCATGAACTACTAATTCTTTTGAACTTTTTACTGTTAGATAGCCCATTTGTTGAGGAAGGCTATAGGCTATATAATATCACACTACAACCAATATGAATGGAGCAGCATTGAGAAATGTTGCGTAAACAGGGAAGATTTATGCAGACTAAGTTGTGCGGGAATACTAGTTATCTTAATAGAAATAAGGGATATCAACTCAATATTCCTTTTCAAACATAGTTTGAACAGGGAGGACAGAATGGTTACAGGTTATTGAAATTGTTAACATCCATTGTGTTGTCAAATGGAATAACTATTAAGTGCTACCTAACAGTTTAGATAATTATATTTATGATTCTCATGAAAATGAACTCTGTTCTTAGGGAGAATAATCTAATAAATAATGATTCTATGTAGTTATTTGAGAATTTCATTTCATAGCAAGCTCACTGATATTAAATAATAAAAATATTCATAAAATTTGTTTCAATTGTTTGTTGTGCTTCAGCTGAAGCTTCAGTACCTATGTTGAATCTAGGCATACTTTCCCCCAATACATTCAGAACAACGAGTGCAACAAAGAAAACAGTAAGTATATCAAAAATGGAATATCTTATTGAGTAAGTATCCTTCCATGCTAAGACCTGTTCCAATGAAACTAGCTTTGTAATAAAAACTCGCATCCAAGTTCCTCTAAGTGTTTGGGCGCTATAATTACTCAGATTAAACTTATAACATCCCTAATAATGTCCGAGTTATTTAAATTTAGGTTATCATCATTTGTTTACATTTTTAGTACTGATGACAACTACTTATGTAACGTTCCGATCCTGACAGAATCTATTTGATTTTTCGTAAATTGCAGGCCGAGGGCTTTTATGTCAGGTTAATATTTTGAAAATTATGTAGTGCTGGCGAATAATTTAGCTACATAGAACGTCTAAATATTTTATTCTCAATGAAAACTATACTTTCAAATTACATTGGTATAAAACGGAACGTTATATTTGAATGATAAGAACAATGAATGAACTAAATTGATTATAATCTGTGGCTGATTGCTAGATCCTTTGGTATCAGCTGGTCCACGGACTATTTAAGCTTTGTAATAAGACCAATAGTACTGTACTATATCCTGGACTTGAAAGTCTTTGTTTAAACCTTGATTTGATCTTTTCTTTGGAATAAGGCGGAGAGAGTTTTATTTTGGAATCCTGGTATTATCTCTATACTTGAGTGTGAGGCTGTGCCATATGGATTTCAGTGTAGCCTTGTAAATTAGGACCTTATTCTCGAGTGAGAGCTGCGATTGTCGACCGATCAAACAGTAGAGTTTTTTTAATTTTAGTTCATGTTGTCTCTTTTTAGTGAAGATAAGATTTTGCCAAGTGATTCGGTTCTGGTGCCGCTCCTATGGAACATCGGCTACGACTGGGTGCTGCGCGCTGACCTCCCCAGCTGTGTTAACCTAGTGTGCTACGCCGACAACACGCTGGTCCTTTCACAGGCGAGGTCGTACCTAGCAGCGGCCGCAGCGATAGCATGCGGGGTTGCGACGGTTGTTAACCGAATTCGGCGGCTGGGTCTTGAAATGGCTCTTTACAAGTTCGAGGCCATGTTTTTTATGGCCGGCGGAGCGGGCCACCCCCGGGATTTCAGGTGGCAGCGTCGAATCGACGACGAAGTGCCTGGGACTCGTCCTCGACAGCCGGTGGAACTTCGTAGAGCACTTCCGACGTTTGGCTCGATCAGCGGTGGCGACCTCTGACGTCCAGGGCTCATTCGAGCCATGTTGCGGAGCGAGTTGGAATGGGAGGCAGTCGTCTCCTTCTGCGAGGAGGTGATGCTGCAAAAGGAGACTGCGGAACGCGTGAGAGATAGGCAGTTCTCACGCCCCGGCCGCCGCGAGATACGTCCTGGGCGACGGTGTCAATGGAGGACATCCGGTGGCAGTAGGCGCGGGCCTGCGGACGTGGAGCAGTGGATGTCAACGCCACGCTAGTTGTCCAAATAGTGACGGAGCCCCATTGGGCCGCCGCCCACCGAGAGTGCGGGATCCTTCGAAAGAGTTACCGTGCTCCCGGAACGCCACAGCACAGATGGTCTGTATCTCACATGGTCTGCTTCTGACAATGACTTTATTTAATTGACTGGAGGGCAGGTATCACTCCTTAAGGTAAACGCGCTTATGGATTTTGACTCGTAGGATAGCAGATGCATATATTTTGTCCTATGACGGTTGACATCATTCGGAACAGCAGGAGCGCTTCGTATGTTTTTGATGGTATTTTCAGCAAGCTAATTGGTCTGTAAGACTTGGGATCTTCAGGTAATTTATCTGGCTTCAGAAATTTTAATTGCGGAGGAAAAATCTTAGACGATTTAACATAGGTAAGGTACACAGTAATGTAAGAAAAACAATTCCAGAGTGTTCCTGCAGCAGTCGGTTTGTTATCAGATCGTACGGGGCTTTAATTGGGTTCGACTCTCTTATTTATTACTCTAAGAGCTTTGTGTTTTGTGAATTTTAGTGACGTAACTACTAATAAGAATTTTGTTATACTTATTGGAAAAGTGACTATGAGTCAGTATACTGATTCTAGAGAGTCTATTGACTAGTCTGTTAGTTCGGCGCAAATTCGAACTAAATTCAAATCCAATCTAAAAAAAAACTAAATTGAATGTTTTCTAAAAAATATATAAAACTTTATATATGGGAAGTAAGTAGCAATCAGGATGCGAGGTTAGATAAACAAATCCAAGTTCGTACGAGTCCTGTAGTCGTCGTTACCGTCGTAGACATATTAATCTTGTTTACGTTTTTGCTTGCGCGGTATCAATTATTTTGTTGTATTGTTAAGCAAAATAAATTCAAACTTTGTCGCGGACTACTTTTTACTTTGCTGTGCCCGAAATCTACAGACATATGTATAATTGAATTGAATTAACTATAGGTAAAAAAAACTCCAGTACTACACCCCGAGCCACTGAAAGTTCACTCGCGACCACTAAATAAGGTGCGTACGCGACTTTACTACAGCGCCGCTGAAGCCAACACAGTTACCAACAAAAGTTGACCTCTGATAACTCCAGTACACTTCCTTTAGAACGAATACTGAAAGGTCATGTTACACTGGTCGATGTGTTCGATAACAGATGAGCGTGGGTTATTCCCACGTGTGTTGCGTATCTTGAATTTGTGTGGGTGGATTTGTTGTATGTATGAGTAATGATGGGTTGAACAGTCTTTGGTTAAAGTAGCGGTTAATCTTTCGTTGACATCAAGAGGTTTAAACTCAGTGAAATGAGTCGTGAGCCACAGATGACAATAAAGGTGTAACACAAAACATATACAGCGTAGTGATAGTGGTTACACTCCGTTAAGAAAAAATATCATGTGTAAAATATTAAGAAAAAAAATGTGTGGCACACGGCATTAAAAAACAAAAAAAAAAATTGAAAAAAAATATACAATATTTTTTATAAATTTTGTTTGAATTTTTTTAAAATAAAAATTAAAAAAAGGAGCCGTGTGGTGCCGGCTTAAGAATAGTACCACCCCATCTCTTCCCGTGGGTGTCGTCAAGGCGACTAAGGGATTTCACTCCGGAGGACGGGCAGCAGCGTCCTCTGCGTACTTAAAGCCTTACTGCGATCGCCAACCCGCTCGCCAAGCGTGGCGATTATGGCAATTACCCCCAGGATCTACATACTAGTAGGTTCTACTGGGGAGACCCGTGCCCAGCAGTGGGACATCATATGGGTTGATATGTAAAAAAAAGGAAAAAAAAATAAGTTATGCAATTATTTATTTTAAAAAAATATATATTTCTTAAGCTAAATTTTTCTTTTCATTACATTTCGGAGCAGCTCGTCTCGATCCGTACGAGCTTCGTACAGTCGTACCATATACATATACGTTAAGCGAACGCTCGGCCGAGCTACGTGGTAGGCGACCTCCGATAATGTGATGACAGACCAATTAAACGCCGACCGTAGATTTAATATTCCTGATACTATATTCGATTATTTATCGAGTCCTCACTCTGAATAGTTTCAATGTTCGTAACTACAAGACGTTATGGTAACTCTACATTTTACAAAATTGTAGCAACGCTTTACTGGGTGGTTTTGCTTTAGTAATAATTGTTTAGTGGACCGATTTGAATTAAAATAAGGTATACAGTAGGTAGCTTTGCCGCGATCGCCAACCCGCTCGCCTAGTGTTTCGATCATGGCAATTACCCCCAGTATTTACAATAAGTAAATTCTACTGGGGAGCCCCGTGTCCAGCAGTAGGACATAATATGGCTTGTTATGAGATACATATAGGTCGCACATTACTAGAAATCCTGTTAACCCCAGCAGTTAAACGAAATTATTCGCTTATTTGTTCGTTTCTTTATAATAATATAATAATAATAATATTTTGGGACAACTCACACAACGCTATCTGATCCCAAACTAAGCAGAGCTAGTATTATGGAAACCAGACAACTGATAAACATACTTATATATTTCTAAATACATACATATTATAGATAAATTACACCCAGACACAGAATAAACCATCGTGCTCATCATACAAAGTTTTATCCTGGGTGGGGATCGAACCCACGACCTCTTGCATAGCAGTCGGATACACTCCCACCGCGCCACAGAGACAGTCAACAGTATAATGGTAAATACATCTAGATCTCGTTTTACAATCAGAGTCAAGTAGAAAGGTCACAATTCAAACAGGCTCTGATGATGGCATTCTAATAAGTTTGACTTACATTTCAAATTTGAATCTGAGCTGTTAATCATTATTTTAACCTCTACTTCATTTTTTTATAGTGTAATAACCAATGCATAAAAAACCCATTATCGTTAGATAATATCAATTTCCATCGTCCGTTAACCAACTTTATAAAACCCTGATTTGTTAACCAACGATTGTACAATCGACCTTCTGATAACGTCATCCAAACTCCCGCGCATGTTTCAGCGTCCACGCGATAGTTTCAGTACCGCTCCTACTCTGGAGCCGTTAGCACGTCAGTTCCCGACACTATTTTCAATATTCCTGTATACACGATACTAAATTAGATAGTTTTTCGACCCTGGAGATCGGTGTACGAAAATATTTCCGTCAGCATTAGTTGTAGAAGCATGGAGCTTGCACTAGTCGCCGGGACAGTTAATCTAGTCTGGTTTAACGACGTATCAGTTTTCTGGATCTACGTTGTGTATTCCATGGTGTTTTGGCAGATTGATTGGTGTTTCTTTTCTAGTTAGTGCTGGTTTATTTGTTTATAAAGGTGCTGGACAGAAAGGGCTGAAAGGAGACTGGAAAATTGTATCCTGTGTCAGTAGTTTGGAGTTCATTTAGAGGGCCTTTTTGGATCGCCAAATTTGGTTTGAACACATTCCGATTGACTGGTTACAAAATTAGAGGCACTGTGTCATTCATTCTCGTTTACCAGAAAAGGAAATTTGTGAAAAGAGAGTACGTTAATCTTTGTTTCTATTTTATCTTCAAAGAAAGTTGGTGGTTCCAGTGTCAAGTTCTCAAATGGTTTATATAAGAATATTTTTCGTCATAATCGTACCGAGGATATTTTTTGGGGGGAAAGTCAGTCCAGGTCCCAGGTGTATAAGGTCGAAATGGGATGCTTTTGATTCTTACAAGGATTAACATATACAATAACACTACTCAAGACTCGCTCGATGGAGAAAAGGTGTGCAACTTCACTCACAACCCATGTGGATTGTGGACGTTGCTTTTTACTCTCTTTCCTTAAAGTCTATCAAGGATTTCGAAGGAGGGGGGAGGGGTTAAACCACCTAATCCCCCCCCCCACATCCGAGTGCGCCAATGCTCTACAATATGAAATGCCTGGAGAATTGTGTCATAGTGTTCTAATAGGATTTTATGTTTTCAAAAGTCCACGTTGTTTATGTTTTCCAAAATCGCTTGTGTCCCTTTCCGTGAATTTTTAGACAGACAGTTTTACTTTCATATGTTTATTTATGTATTATTATATCAAGAATGAAGACATGTGACTGAATTAGTTGAATGATTGTAACGTGATAGTAATGAGCGTTTCGCATGTATTTGTAGAATCGTCGAGTTACTTTTAACTCCATGCCATTTTTGTTCTGGCGAACATTTTTGTTATTTTGAGCAGCTGTGTTTTCTTTACGAAGTTTTTTTTAAAACGAAACAACGTACGGTTCGTGTGTTGGTAAACATTTGCCGTAGCTCATAATATAACAATGATGTTTCCAGAGCAAATCATGTGGATCAGGCAGGATCCTGGATATTCTGGATACCTTCTATACTCTCCGTACTTTGTATCTAGACTCTAGTCTGGAGTCTAGACACAAAATATGGATAGTACAGAAGATAAGCATCATACGTTGGAATTACAGACCACGTTGTTAGGAAGGCATTCGGAGATGCCCAGTTTTCGAGAAGGTTGCTTGAGCGCGAGTTTTAAGCCTTCTGAACTTACCGTTTTGTGGGCCAGATCTCCCTGGGCAAAGGTCCATGAATATACATACTTAAAGGACTGCAGCCTACCCTGACTGGCTTGTGTATAAATATAATACGCGTTGGAGATTATTCAAGACGTCTCTACTATATTGGTTTTAGTTTGGTTAGAATCCTTCTATCGTTAAAACGAGGACCGCCAAGTTCAAGATTGCTTTGTCAACCAACAAAAATGAGTAGGCTCAGTCACGCTTAATGGAGCTAATGGGGTTATTATCACTAAAAAATGGTTGTCTGTAAAGTCGGTTTACGGACGACAATTTTAGACTTAGCAACAAACCAATATCGTTCGTTCCAATTATATCGCATGTCATGTCACTGTAATCGCCATTCGCTGTTGCTCAGCAACCGCAAATGGTGACTACAGCGTGTGCGGTTATAGTTTGTGATCCGCGGTAGCTAATCTAGACTCTGTACTAATATTATAAAGAGGTAAAGTTTGTGAGTTTGTGAGGTTGTAGGGGGGGTAATCTCTGGATCTACTGAACCGATTTTGAATATTCTTTTGCCAGTAGAAAGCCATACAGCCATTTGTTTGTGAGTGAGTAGGCTATACCTATATCATTACACTACGGCAAAGAAAAATGAAAAATGTTACAAAAAAAGGGGAAAATGGCTCAAGTTGTGCGGGTCAGCTGGTCTTTTATACACGTTGGCAGTGGTGGGGAGTCCTCTGAACATCATTGTTTTCGGTTTCCCTTTGAATACTAGATCATCATCATCATCATCATCAGCCTATCGCAGTCCACTGCTGGACATAGGCCTCGCCACTTTGTTCTATCCTCGGCTTCTCGCATCCAGCTCCTGCCAGCCGTTTTGCGTAGATCATCACTCCACCTGGCCTGAGGGCGTCCTACACTACGTTTGCCGAGACGCGGTCTCCACTCAAGAACTCGTTTACCCCAACGGTTATCGGTTCTTCGGCTAGATACCTACTTAATATACGCATGGAGAACCGTGTTAACCGTGTCCAGTTATTATCGAGTATCCTTAGGATTATTTTAACCCTTCGACGCTGCACGTTGGTCTCAACTCCTAACCATAGGCATATCCAAGATTACTTTTTATAGGAGTCAGTCTAAGTGTAGCTGAATGTGGTCTCTTACAACTAGAGATACGCACCAAGCGTATCTCTAGTTGTAAGAAACAACTTCCTGTTACAAGGTAACCTACGAATCTGTGAGGGAGTTGGGGCTATTTCACTGCCAGTTTCGCCATCATTGTTCGAAGTTCGGTTAATGCTTGACCTTAGAAATCTATCCATGCTAATATTATAAAGCTGAAGAGTTTGTTTGTTTGAACGCGGTAATCTCAGATATTACTGATTCGAATTGTGTAATTCTTTTACTGTTAGATAACCCATTTATTGAGGAAGGCTATAGGCTATCTAACATCACGCTACGACCAACAGGAGCGGAGCAGCAATGACGCAGCAAAAACGGGAAAAATTTACGCAGATGAAGTTGCGCGGGACAGCTAGTATTGAATAACACTATGAAGAGACCACCAAACAGTTGAAATAACCTTTTTATTAGTAAGCTTTGCTTTAGGCTAGGGCACTGATGCGGCGGTTTGTAAAAGACCACGTCTTGTTACAAGGTAATCGTAATCATAATACTGAGTAATATGTATTCGGTTACTCGGTAAAAGTTGTATTCGGCGTATCTTTACATTTTTTTATTTTTATTTATCGTTTAAATACAATCGGTAAAAGTTGTATTCAGCGCATCTTACGTTTTTTTATTTTTATTTATCGATTAAAAACAATCGGTAAAAGTTGTATTCAGCGTATCTTTACGTTTTTTTCGATTAAATACAATGTTAAACATTTTAACTTAATAATAGCAAGGTTTATGCCAGTGCTAAAATAAACTTACAGCATAATCCCTGATAATACCGAACAAGTGGGCCTCGCTCGACCGAGGGGGCAATTGACTGACGGCCGTTTTAAATATTCTATAGGTATATTGATGGATTTGGCTACTAGAGGCACATAAAATATGTCAAAATTCTATCTCTAGCTGACGAATCCATCGATAGATACATATATTATTGATAGATTCGACTGTAAGACACACAAAATATGTCAAAATTCTATTCTATAATAGCCAAATTCATCAATAGATAATCTATCTATTGATAAATTTGGCTATTAGAGATATAATTATGATCGATCGATTGATCGATTTAACTACTAGAGACACACACAATATTTTAAAACTCTATCTCCTGTAGCCAAATCCATCGATAGACAGATTATTGATCGATTCGGCTGTAAGACACACAAAATATGTCATAATTCTATCTCTAGCAGACAAATCCATCTATAGATTGATTATTGCAAACGGCCGTTAGCAATAGCTCTATGAACCTAGGTATAGTCCCAACTCGCTTATGGGGTTTTGGGACTTTAATCTAAAAGTATTCCCAGAGATATATTAGTGAGATGTTTCACGTTGGCGACTATTCGTTATTGTCTACTAGCTGTCCCGCGCAACTTCGTATGCGTAAATTTTCCCCGTTTTTGCAACATTTCACGTCGCTACTCCGCTCCTATTAGTCGTAGCGCGATGTTATATAGCCTATAGCCTTCCTCGATAAATGAGCTATCCAACAAAAAAAGAATTTTTCAAATCGGACCAGTAGTTCCTGAGATTAGCGCGTTCAAACAAACAAACAAACAAAGCAAACAAACAAACAAACAAACTCTTCCGCTTTATAATATTAGTATAGATAATGCAGTTCATAAAATGTAGGGTAGTTTTGGTTAATGTTTGATAGAAAGGCAAACATTGCACCAATTAATTAGAGAATTGAAGATGTTTGGACATGTTAGACATAGTTGTAGACTTATACATTGAAACTAAATTATCTATTAGCCGGAAGTATCTCAGGTTATCTACGAACCAAAAAGATTTTAGACTACTGAATGTCTCTTACTAAAGGTAGATCTATCTATAGAAACACTACGTCTTGATTATTTGTAATTTTGTAAAGTAATATAGACGCCAAGTACCTAAATGGCGTGACGCAATTTTAGTTAAGGCAAATTGGAAGTGAATGAAATTGAAACTCAATCATTAAATGCACCAGTCAAAATGCATTTCCGGCGATATTAACGTTGCCAGTAATTAAATCATTAAAAAATACTATTAAATGTGTGTAATACACATTTAATAGTTTTTTTTTTTATAATACTCGTAATATAATATCTTGGGTGGGACAACGCCATCTGATCCCAAACTAAGCGGAGCTTGTACTATGGAAACCAGACAAGTGAAATATTTCGCGATTTGTACACATTATGAAAATATATATATTACGGGTCTTAATCGCGTGAATAATTTAAAGTAAAATACCTTATTTATTGCCCGACGTTTGGACCGTATTGCAACGGCTGTGGTCAAACAAGGTATTTTACCTTAAATTATTCACACGATAAGACCCGTAATATGTATAAATATTCATAATCTTTCATTAAATTCACCATAGTTACATTTTGTACTTTTAAAGCATTTTTATGCTTAATTTATAATAAAAATACAAATTCATTCAGGGTTTACAAGAGTTCTTAAATACAACACATGATAACAATGTCCATTTAACCTTATACTATCTAAATAGGTGTGCAAATTGGAATCCATATTAATATTATAAATGTGAAAGTAACTCTGTCTGTCTATCTGTCTGTCTGCAACGCTTTCACGCTCAAACAGCTTAACATATTTATATGAAATTTGGTATGGAGATAGTTGGAGTCCCGGGGAAGGATATAGGATAGTTTTTTATAATAACCGACATCCACGCGGGCCACCACGGGTGAAAACTAAAACAGTTATAAAACTAGGAATTACATTTCTAAAGTATGTTATTTAAATTTTAATTAATTTAATATTGTCAGTATGATTATTTGTAATTTTGTAAAGTAATATAGACGCCAAGTACCTAGATGGCGTGACGCAATTTTAGTTAAGGCAAATTGGAAGTGAATGAAATTGAAACATAATCATTAAATGCACCAGTCAAAATGCATTTCCGGCGATATTAACGTTGCCAGTAATTAAATCATTAAAAAATAAATACTATTAAATGTATGTAATACACATTTAATAGTTTTATTTTTTATAATAATATAATATCTTGGGTGGGACAACGCCATCTGATCCCAAACTAAGCGGAGCTTGTACTATGGAAACCAGACAAGTGAAATATTTCGCGATATGTACACATTATGAAAATATATATATTACGGGTCTTAATCGCGTGAATAATTTAAAGTAAAATACCTTATTTATTGCCCGACGTTTCGACCGTATTGCAACGGCCGTGGTCAAACAAGGTATTTTACCTTAAATTATTCACGCGATTAAGACCCGTAATATATATTTTTTCATAATCTTTCATTAAATTCACCATAATTACATTTTGTACTTTTAAAGCATTTTTATGCTTAATTTATAATAAAAATACAAATTCATTCAGGGTTTACAAGAGTTCTTAAATATAACAATGTCCATTTAACCTTATACTATCTAAATAGGTGTGAAAATTGGAACCCATATTAATATTATAAATGTGAAAGTAACTCTGTCTGTCTATCTGTCTGTCTGTAACGCTTTCACGCTCAAACAGCTTAACATATATTTATCTCGAAATTTGGTATGGAGATAGTTTGAGTCCCGGGGAAGGACATAGGATAGTTTTTTATCGCGATAACCGACATCCACGCGGGCCACCACGGGTGAAAGCTAGAAAAGTTATAAAACTAGGAATTAGATTTCTAAAGTACGTTATTTAAATTTTAATTAATTTAATATTGTCAGTATATAATCATATATTATCTCTCATGTCAATTAATTACCACATACAATTAAAATTCAATTGAATTCAACCATTCACTTACATTATAAATTATTTTTTAATGGAAAAAATTATGTATAATGTGAGTGAATGGTGCACCATTACATTTTTTTTAATTACAATTATTTATTATAATTTTTAACTTCTGTTTAAATATTTGTAATGGTAGCTCCTGTAAGTAGTTAGATCTTTATTAAAGACTAGCTGTGCCCGCGACTTCGTGCGCGTGGAAGTTGGGTTTATATTAAGGTAGTTTATGTTACAATTCAACTTCTGTGTAAAACATATTGTAAACATGCTCCACAATGCTCTGTGGCATCTATGGATATTTGGGTCTAGCTTTAATCAGGGCCCAACATATGGCAGGGCAAGCCAAGCAAATGCCTAGTGCAGCAAAATGAAGGGCGACAAAGTTTATGGCGCCAGACGGTTAGAAGACAAATTATTAAAATTCCCACGACCACACCTCGACAAAAAAGTGATTTGCATCACATCAAATACTATTAAAATGTGTTTAAATACTCTTTTCGAACATTTCCCAATTTTTTTTTTCACTATGTTCGGCCATGTACAGACATATTAGTTATATTTCGGGACTTAATCGCGTGAATTATTTAAAGGTACGAACCTTTTATTTACCCGACGTTTCGATCGACCCGTGACCACGATCGGTGCAATTCGATACCTTTAAATAATTCACGCGATTAAGTCCCGAAATATAACTAACATGTACAGACACGTGAAATTTACAATTTTATTACATGTATAGATAGATATAGATAGATAGCATGATTCAGTATTCACACATATTATTAGCGTATCTCATGTATAACTTTGGTGTTTCTATACCGATTTCTATTAGTATTTTTTATGGAATAGTTAATTATGTAAACTTTTTTAATTAGGGATGACTGAGAGTGTTATAAACGTAAGAGTAGACAAATATAATCAGAAAGCTTTCGAACTACTAAGCTATCGGGAGTTACACGCGATATTGTGAGTCAACCATAAAAGATAGACATATGCTGTCGTGGGATATTTTTTATATAATTTTAAGGAGAACATTTCCGTCATACATGATTTCTGTGTAGCTTTAAACATTACGGTTGCACACGCGACGAAAGCTTAAAAAATGGAGTAACTTCTCCCGTTTTCCTTCACTGCTCTGCTCCTATTGATTGTAGCGTGATGAAAAGTATACTATAACCTACTCAGGAGTATGAAAAATAATTGTACCAAGTTTCGTTAAAATCCGTCGAGTAGTTTTTGTTTCTATAACGGTTATAGAGACAGACAGACAGATTTACTGATTGCAGAAATTTACTGATTGCATTTTAGGCATCAGTATCGATCCCTAATCACCCCCTGATAGTTATTTTGGAAATATATTTCATGTACAGAATTGACCTCTCTACAGATTTATTATAAGTACTAGTAGATCCTGAGATAAGCGCGTTTAAACAAACAAACAAACAAACAAACAAACAAACAAACTCTTCCGGCTTATAATATTAGTATAGATAGACTAGCTGTCCCGCGCAACTTCGTATGCGTAAATTTTCCCCGTTTTTGCAACATTTCTCGTCGCTACTCTGCTCATATTAGTCGTAGCGTGATGTTATATAGCCTATAGCCTACCTCGATAAATGGGCTATCCAACAAAAAAAGATTTTTTCAAATCAGACCAGTAGTTCCTGAGATTAGCGCGTTTAAACAAACAAACAAACTCTTCCGCTTTATAATATTAGTATAGATTTTAATGCACATGTTGTAACATTTTTTTTAAACATGGTACCTAGATCTAGGAGCTATATCTAACACTAGTCGGAGCTAATTGTCTATTGTAGCAAGATCTGGCGAGGACGTAGTGTCTGTCTAGATTGAGATCAGATGACCATGACAGTTATCTCGTTATGGCTATTAATTTTATAGTGCAATTCTCATAATTGTTTCTTATTTTATACCAACTGCCTCGGTGGCGCGGTGGGAGTGTGTCCGACTGCTACGCATGGGGTTCGATTCCCAATCGGGACACCACTTTGTGTGAACCACAAATTGTTGTTCCGAGTCTGGGTGTACTTTGTGTCTGTGACTTGTATGTTTGTATAGTTCCCCGCGACACAGGGCTTGTACCCTAGTGCGGGAGTCGTTTTTAAAATAAAAATAAAAAACTAGATAATACCTTCTAGCGATTGTTAGTGGAAGAATCTCCTTAATGTTAAAACTTTATATGACACTAGCTGTCCCGCGCAACTTCGTATGCGTAAATTTTCCTCGTTTTTGCAACATTTCACGTCGCTACTCCGGTCCTATTAGTCGTAGCGCGATGTTATATAGCCTATAGCCTTCCTCGATAAATGGGCTATCCAACAAAACAAGACTTTTTTCAAATCGGACCAGTAGTTCCTGAGATTAGCGCGTTTAAACAAACAAACAAAGCAAACAAACAAACAAACAAACTCCTCCGCTTTATAATATTATATAGATATTCTCTCTCTCTTAAAACCTATAACAAAAAAACCTCAATAAATACTGAATCACGTTTCCACCCACTTACAACCAACTAACATTATAAACATCAAATAAACGATACCAAAAAAACTATTTTCCCGTCCATTGTACCCAAAATGATACGCCCATACAGCTATTTCCGTTCCATATTACGTATATTCGCTTTAAAACATAATTAAACTACGTTTAACACAGAAACACAGTTTTGTCACAAAATAGTAAGAGTACAGAAGTCAACCTCAAGTATAATATTATAACTTCGATTTTATCCAAGCTCGGCTCGCACTAGGGCTGTCAACTTGTGTTAGTTTTTTTCAAAGCTATACCTAGTGGTGCTGGCACTCCTGTCTTGTTGTTAAATAATAAAAAATAAGTTAAACAACATTTTTTTCTTTTCATTAAACTCATTCAGACTATTTTACTCATTGTTTATTGTGAGGTTTAAAGTAGGGACAAGATAATAGGTCACTTTTGACAGATGTCAGTTTTATATTCATAGTGAGGTGACCTGCTTAAAAACATAAATCGAATGAATCGATACAGACTTGAAACATATGTGAATTTTAAAAATGATCCTGCGAATCCCTTTCCCATTATTATTTTTTCTTTCATAAATTAAAGGAGCAAAATAAGACAAGTACCTACGTAATTTAACAAAAAAATTGCTTTTATTCACTTGAACTATCGGAACTGCTATCTTCATCACTGCTGTCAGCACTCAGAGATATTATTAATTCATTTTCAATAATATTGTCTATTCTCACATCTCGTTCAAAATCTTGTAAAATTATTTTCTTTGTCTTCTCCACGACTTTTCGCCAGTCTTCTGTAGTGACTTCTGCACATGCAGTTTGTAGCAGAGTCATCATTTTAGCAGTACTGAAGGGTGGTTCAGTATTGTTCCGCGCTGCATGACCCTTTATTTGTGCCCAAATAAGCTCGATGGCGTTATACTGGCAATGGTAGGGAGGCAATCGAATAACTTCGTGTCCATGCTCTAGGGCTAGTTCATCGATTACATAGCGGAGCTTGGACGGCTTAGTTGCTTTTACCAGATTTAACAACTCAACTTTTAATAAAGTTGGACTTGCCTCCACACCATTTCTTACCAACCACGAGACAATTTCTTGCTTTTTATTTGCTTGAGTTGGTGGTTTATCAACTTGTACAGAATGATACGGAGCATTGTCCATTATAATTTTCGATGGGTTTTCTAAGCTGACTAGCAGCTTCTCAAACCACTCTTTAAAAACATCAAAGTTCATTTCCTCATGGTAATCTGTTGTAGTTTTAGAGGCGAATGCGAGGAGGCAGTCTGGAATAAAACCTTGAGAAGCTGATCCCGCGTGACATATAATAAGTCGGGCTCCTTTTCCCGATGGAACTTTTGAGGTGGAGGCCGCTGTATCATCGGTCCATGTCCGCGCAACCGTATGGTTCGCATTCAACCATGTTTCGTCAATAAACACGACATTGTCCCAATCCGTAATTTTATTTACCTGACGTAAGAATATTATTCTCTTCAAAATAATATCGTAGCGTTCTAGCAGGATTTTCCGCTTGTCGGATTTTTTAAATCTAAAGCCAATCGATTTCAAAACCTTTGATAGAGACGATTTGCCTCCAAAAAATAAGCCTGCGCCTTTTAACGAACTCAATAGCTTTTCCCGTGTAGGATATTCTTTTCTCGAGTAATATCCATAAATGTGGTTGCGAATTGCAGCAGCATCAAAATTATCAACGTCAACAATTTTCTTGTCCCTCTTTCGTTTTTTCGGTGTACGTAAAGTATTATCTTCTGAGTCTGATGGTCCGTATTTCTCTTTCAGAATTTGAGTTACTGTCTTCTTCCCTATTCCCAATGCTTCGGCAACGCGTTCTCTCGGTGGTTTCAATGGTAAAAGAGGCCCATCGTTAACTGATTCACGTCCAAAATAATTGTACAATTTCAGCACTAGTTCGCGAGATTGACTGTTTAGAGTTTTCCCTCGTTTCGACATAGTAAGACTGTAATGTTTTTCTTGTTTAATAATCGTTAAGCAATCGGAGTCCAATTTATAGCCAGGTAAACGTAGTCAGTAAGATCAGTTCAATGAAAAAGCCGGATCAGAAGAAAATAACAGAGAGCACACCAAAAACGCACAGTCACTTCGCACAACAACAAAAGACTGCGTCATCATCATGTTATGGCGACATGACATGCGTCATCGACAGGCACTGGTGTTGCCAGCAACATCCACCTAAATTGCACCCAACATCAATGACCTTTCTATTTAGTTATTTTTTTGTATTTTCATAGTTAGTTAAAAGAATAATAAATATGTATAATTAGGTTTTATTATAATCACAACGTGGTTATAAATTTATGGTGATTTTTCTTCACAAGTAATCATTGCATTCGATTCAACTTACAATCCTATCAGCTTTCGATTTTTAGAGTAACATCCCTAGTGTTTAAAAAGAAAAAGGGTTGACTGACGCAACATTGTAACGACGTTCAGTTCTTTAGATCAGAAATTGTTTATTATGTTTAGAATGGTTTATTAGTGAAAGCAAATCGTAAAATTACTCGTATCGGTCATTATTACAATAAATATGTAAACGTAATTGAAAAAAGTTAAGCAATTGTGCAGTTCTTATTTTATGCCCGCCGTTACAAGGTTACGTTGTTGAATTTTGATGAAATGTCAAAAGTGACCTATTATATTGTCCCTACTTTAGGCCTTAACCTGACATAGAAACATCGATTTTACTCCAGAGTCTCTCAGATGTGTGGTAAATGGTTGTGTGACAGTAGGTGGTAGGTGGTAGGGTAGGTGAAGGATTAATTTGTAATTTATTTTCATCAATTATATTACGAAGTTATTTGATTTAAATGTTGATAAACTTTCGCGATTTGTCCACATTATTAAAATATATATATTACGGGTCTTATCGCGTGAATAATTTAAGGTAAAATACTTTGTTTATTGCCCGACGTTTCGACCGTAATGCAACGGGAAGACTTGCGGCCTTTGCAATACGGTCGAAACGTCGGGCAATAAACAAGGTATTTTACCTTAAATTATTTGATTTAATTTAAAAAAGCCTAGAGCGGGCGGTTATTTGTATATTAAAAATCACTCTGTATTTAATAACCTATCAAAAAAAATATTTTTAATGTATGCGTAAAACACATCTATTGAGAAATTGTGGCAAGCTAGAGGTATCGCTCTGGCACTAGTCTTCAGTGTTCTAAAGGGGCATCTAAACGCGCCATTTTTTACGGCAATTTGTGGCGCTATTGGCAACTAATTGCTCGCCCAATAATGGCAGTATGTCTGCAATTGTATAGCGCATGATTCAGTCTCTTAAACAGGCTACACAACCAGGCAACAATACTCGTAAAATAGAAAGCGACTGAAACAACACCAAAATTGTCCGGGCAACATTACGGAAAATCAATCGCTCAACGATCGTCTGGCAATCATCATATCAATATTAGAGAGTACTGCCATGTGTATAATGCCTGTGGCCACAGCATTCCCGCACAAGTTGCCGGAAAAAATGGCTCGTTTAGACGCCCCATAAGATTCCATGTCCATAAGCAATGTCTAGGTATATGTGCCTTGCTCAATAGCGTCTTGTAAGAAGATGACTTTCTGTACTCTCTTTATTTTGTGGTTTTACACAGTATCGATCTTCATACAAACATCTTGACAATACACCTAATAATAATGTCAACTGGCAATCGAGCATTCTTAACACCACAAGATGCGACAAAAAGTCGTCGAAAAAAATCGCATAATGCGTGGCGTGTAACTACACACCGGCTTATTGTTAGTCGTGGGCGATGCCGACTTTTTGTCTGACAGATTTGTCGCAAAACGTCGCAGCGGGTGATATTGATATGCGTATTTTTTGTCGGCCGTGTGAATGTGGTTTGTAGGTTATTTGGGCGTACACTTGGGTGCAATTAAAGTGAAATATTTTGTTTTACCATTTTTAGGGTTACGTAGGTAAAATCGAAGAAAGAAGCTCTGCTTAGTTTGGAATCAGATAGCGTTGTAGGAGTTGTCGCAAGATATTATTAAAATGGCAAAAAGGAACCCTTATGTTTTCACCATTTCCATCCATCTGCAGCTTTGCTGAAAGGCTGTTAGTGCTAGAAGGTTGTAATTTTGCATGGATACACATATTACGTACGCCGACAAAGTGCAAGAATATTTAAAGTAAATATAATTAAGATTTAAAATGCAAGTTTTTGTTAGAGTACAGTGCCCCCCCTCCCCCTGCCAGCTAAATGGTTCATGTTGAGCATATTATAAAATGCACGGCAGTAGTATATATAATGAAATTAAAAAGAAAACTATCACAGCTACAGCTTTACAAGTTTACGAATAACAGCTGAACAAATAAGAAGTAACAAAATTTCGTACAAAATTCTTTGTATTATTAATTATTATTAAGTAGGTATACCGTTGTAAGTATACCTTGATGTAGATGTAGGAATGGTACAATACATTCTTCCACTACCAAGATCAGAGGCAGCAAGATATTTATGCCGGATGATCATGGCGCCCCGCAATGACTCTCCCTCTAATAGAGTTTAGATCGTAAGAAGGCCACAATGGGTATAACATATCATAATAATGATAAAAACCTCAAAACAACTACAGAATAAAAAAAAAACAAAGCAACAGAAAACCTACTTCATAAGTCGCATTATTCGGATGGAGGGGGGGGGGGGACAACGGAACCCTACATTGTGCGTGGCCCGACAGGCACTTGCCCGATTTTTAATTATTATAATTTATGAAAGAGTAGGGTTATATTTATTCGTCGCTTTGTCCCTTTACATAACGTAAACAACAGTAACCTAAATATGTTCTTCTCTAAACTAAACGTCGTCTATGTATTATGAAAATATATATATTACGGGTCTTAATCGCGTGAATAATTTAAGTTAAAATACTTTGTTTATTGCCCGACGTTTCGACCATATTTCAACGGCTGTGGTCACGGATAGACTAGCGTCGCCAACGGGTTTCGGAAACTACCCTCGCTTGATTTTTATCACTCACGTCGTCTATGTTGTTGGACGTTTAGTTTTTTTTTCTTGAAACATGGTGCATAAATAGTTGTTACAATGTATAAATAGATCGACATATTTTACCTATTGTACAGGCATGCAAATATATAAGTACATAAATCAAGTTTAAATTTATACTAACAATTATGACTCATTAATTAGGTAAACAAATCAATTACGATTGATGAATTGGTACTTCTTATCACGCTTTTATTAGCTGAGTATGTATCTACAAGTATGTCATGGAATTTTAACAAGATTGCTATTAATGTGGGACCCAATCCCACATTGCTTAACTAGCAATCTTATTGCTTAACTCGAATCTTTATATAAAAAAAAATAATTTTGTGTGTAACGAATAAACTTAAAAACTACTGGACCGATTTTAAAAATTATTTCACCATTTGAAAACAACAATAACGGAGAGTAACATAGGCTATACTTTATTGTCAAAAAAATTGGAAATCCCTACGAAACTTACAATAATGTAACTCTAGGTATAAAAAACTTCGATATGACATACGTGCGAAGCCAGGCAGCTAATAATTTTATAAATTTGTCCGATTACCCTTATCAGAATCTTCAGGATTAACGAGTTTTCTTACTTCTTAAAAACATGGTAGTGTCATGTGCCATTTCCTGCTGCCTTCTTCGTATTTATATATGTATATCACAATTCACAAACAACGTCATCCGTCTGCACTAAGGTCTAATCTGCAATACTGTAACACATAGAAGACTCTGCTATAAAATTTTATATTTATTTGAATACCGTTTACTGAACATAAACACAAAAGAGATAAGGTAATCTTGAACTCCTCTGTGAACATAAATCGTATATCAATATATTAATGTATTGTATTGTTATCTATACTAATATTATAAAGCGGAAGAATTTGTTTGTTTGTTTAAACGCGCTAATCTCAGGATCTACTGGTCCGATTTGAAAAATTATTTTTTTGTTGGATAGCCCATTTATCGAGGAAGGCTATAGGCTATATACCTAACATCGCGCTACGACTAATAGGAGCGGAGAACGGGGAAAAATTACGCATACGAAGTTGCGCGGGACAGCTAGATAGAGATAAACTAATGTAATTACTTAATAATAATAAAATTGATTTGCATGCTATTGTCAATAGTTAAATAGACTTGAACTGACATTATTATACTTCAACACCTGTTTATGTATATATTTACTGCGAATAAAGTTTATTTGTATTTGTTTACTTAAACAAAAACAACGCGGTGAGAATCGCAGTGTGGGTCGTCACTCATTAGGTGACTCGCTCTATTCCGCCTTAAAATGCATTATTTCGTACAATTATTATTTGAAATTAAAAAGAAACTCACTAACTATAAGTACTTATCCCTCATGGTGAGGGGGTAGACTTCCTTGTGATCTTCCTCTACTTCGCCAGTGCCATCTTGGGGAGACAATCTAAATCCTATGCTTAAGGGACTACAAATTCGTTGATAGGCGTCAGAGTAAAACGTGCGATGCAATTGATGGCTGGAATTGAGTCAAGAGTCAAGTCAAATGCACTTCTTCTCTTCCGTCACTCGTATGACGTCGTCTTGAGAAAGTCCTACCTAACTAAAAAACCTTTTTTACAAAAAAATATTACCGACTTCAAAAATAAATACATGGCAACTAGAAAGCAAAAATTAATATCTACCTAGAATAACAAAAACAAATTAACATTTTGAAGTTGGTGCCATGAAATAGTTGTATTTGTTTAATTCCGCACCAACCTAAGAAGAAGTGAAGAAAACAAAAAAAAACATACAGTCGAATTGAGAACCTCCTCCTTTTTGAAGTCGGTTGAAAATTTCTAAAAATATATATATTTTACATTGCGGTGTTTCATTTGCAAGCAAGTGTACATTTCTTTTTGCAAGCTTATCCAAATGTGCGTGCAGTGGACAATGCCTATAATGTATCTATTACATTACAAATATTTGAAGCGTGAATATGAGCATCAATTGATTTGTCTATTAAATCCATTGAGGGCACTAAATTGCATTTTTTTTTTCATAGTTATAGTTACATATTTTAAACTGCCTTCACAAAAGATGATTCCCTGTTTGACCCGTATGTATGTATGTATGTATATATGTTCGCGATTTTCTCGAAAGCTAGTGATCCAATTTTGATGGGGTTTTCGCTATTTGACTGCATATTTTTCTGGAAGGTTTTAGTGTTTTTAAAAAGTCCTAGGTTTTAAAACACCAGAGATATAGGCTAAAATGTAGGAATGAGTCAGTGAAATTTTCATTCGGTGATGTGCTTGATATTTTTTATCCGACTGCAAGGGACATACATAACCCATGTATCTATGTACCCACGGAACAGAAAAATGTACCTATGTAATATTCTTTATTACCTCATATATTTTAAACCTCTAGACGGATTTTAACTATTACGACGTCACCTTCGTTAGATTTGTCTTAGGCGCCCAAGTGTTCTAAAATAAGTGACGTTTGAAAAAAACAAACATGGCGGCTGTGAGATGACAAAATCAAAAGGTGTGAAAGAATAAAGTTTTTCCGAATACCGCAAAATGGAATTTATTAAAGGGCTCGTATAGGGCTCAGGTATAACATGATTAAGTCTGTAATACTCGAAAATTTTCAATACTTGGCAAAAAAAAAAAAAACCTAGCTGCGCAAAAAGCTTTACAAACGAATTTTGGGACGAATAGAGATCTTCTCCATTCGTCCCGTCCATTAATCATGTGATGTTTTTTAACCAATTTTTAACCCCTCTAGTGATATTTGGTGATGTTTAAACTGGTAGGTTAGGGAGATCACGTGTATCTGAAGAGTCACGAGCCAACTTTTCGGTTTTTATGAATTCCACATTCTTGGAAAATTACACGTGATATCTCACTACAGTGAGACGTGATTATTTCATGACGCCCTCCCCTTTTAAACCTCACGTGATTAATGAACGACCCCTATCAAACAGTTGGTGGTTGGTTGTTACAATTCTTACTTAAATCATTCCTAAGTACAGGTTTTTTTTTATAAAGATAACTAGCAATGTGGGCTTGTGGTTCCACATTACTAGCAATCCTGTTAACCCCTCCAGCTAAGCTCTATGACTTGTGTTAGGTAGTGGGTTCACGTCGGTAGTAGGTATAATGGCCAAGATTCGAACCCACGACCTCACGATTGCGAGACCGATGCCTTAGCCATTAAGCTATCACCGCTTTTGTTTGTCAAAATCTTAGAACAAAAGACAGTATCAATATTCTGTGGTCTAAATCTGACTGAGGAATGATTTAAGGAATATGACCCTGAGTGCGGCAGTTAGTATCTAACATACATACATATCAACCCATAAGACGGCCCACTGCTGGGCACGGGTCTCCCCAGTAGAAATTACTAGTATGTAGATCCTGGGGGAAAATGCCATAATCGCCACGCTTGGCGAGCGGGTTGGCGATCGCAGTAAGGTTTTAAGTACGCAGTATCTAACAAATGACCCTTAATACCATAAATGCATTTTTGAAAGATAGAAAATGCATTTATGGTATTTGTAAAGTTATTGGCAAGAAATGCCTATAAAAATTACTTCAATATTCGGCCTGCGACATCATAATTTGTTAAAATGCTCTCTGTAACGAAGCAATAACAAAAGCCGTGATAGTTCCATAACTAACGACTAGATGTCGCTGCGAAGGCCTAAATTTCGCGAGCAACAAGAGATAGAAAAATTCTAAATCTAATAACATAGTCCAGATAGATGGTTCGCTTCTGGCCCCGGTTTGGCTACGGAAGTCTCGGGTTCGATTCCTGAGTCTGGATTTCAATTTTTCTATCTTTCAAAAATGCATTTATGGTATTTGTAAAGTTATTGGCAAGAAATGCCTATAAAAATTACTTCAAATGACCCTTAAGTTTCATCACACTTATTACATACTAGCTCAACCTCACGGCTCCGCCCGCATGGACAACAGTTAACGCAAGAAACCTATCCTAATGTTCTACCCCAGAACCCAATCTATCTCTATATCAAATTCCATCTGTGGAGGGCAAGGTGTTAAGTCCCTCCAACACAAAGGGAGGATCCTCCGACCAGACGAGGTGATCATGTCTGGCGGGCCGCGGCCCAACGGTTAGCGTTGGGAACCTGTATATATAGTTAGCAGCTGTGAAAACTTCTATATCGCGATTCAGGATTTGACGCGAGCTGTCAAGTGTCAGTTTATTTACTTATATATGTGGGTATCGCCACACATCTAAATCGGTTCAGTAGTTTAAGCGTGAAAGCTTAACAAACAAACTCACTGTCGCATTTATAATATGGTTTGGTATGGATACTGGTTAGGGTTACAAAAAATGTCGGTAAACAATTTTTTGCCGCCATAATCACTTCAAATCGTTTGTTCACCAAAAAAATATAATAATAACTTACAACCCCTTCAAATATTGATATTTATTTTGCCACAAGCATCATTATAAGTTCATAACTATACCATAGAGTGTATAATTATAGAATAAATAGGTACAGAAGACCGGCTCAAAGCTCAACAAGAAATTCACTCACAGACGCGCACGTACAGACGATCTAAACTTGCGCAGTTCCGGTTAAGCTTTTTTTATACAATAACTGCGTTTAAAAGGGGTGGGAGTGTGTCCGACTGCTACGCAAGAGGTCGTGGGTTCGATTCCTACACGGTACACCACTTTGTGTGATCCACAAATTGTTGTTCCGGGTCTGGTTGTACACTACTGCTGGAGATGTCTTTTTAAAAAAAAAAACCATGACGGCCATCTGTACCTATGCATTTTGTGGTATAATTACAAAGGGATGAGTGGTTGCGCCTGCGCCGCCGCGCACAATACGCGTCAGCGGGCGGTCTTTATGCGCAAACAATACGTCAGGCAATTTGCGCGCTATTAACAACTTTATGATTTGGTTTTTAGTAAACGTGTGTATAAATAGACTGGAAGAGATTCAATAGAAAATATTTTTTTTTAAATATCACTAATTTATTTTCAAAAGTTTTTTCATCCAAATTGAAAATAAATTATTAAATAATAATTTTGGCGTATTATTTTTTTTATTTTAATTATGTTTTGGCTTGGCCAGTTGGCAAGGCTCAGAAATCCACGATTTTAGTTTGCCCCGTTGAGGATAGATTTTATATCAAGTGACTTCAACAAGGGGGAGGATAATTCGGCAGTAGGTATGTTGTGTTTGTATTTTGTGTGTTTGTTACTCGATTACGTAAAGACGGCTGGATCGATTTGATTTTTTTTTTTGTGTTTTAAAGGGATAGGATATACTTTTAAATATAAAAACAAGTTTTTCAAGTTTGTCAGATTAGGATCTGATGATGGGATCTTAGATAAATCAAGCGAAACCTTTAAATATTAAAGGCATCATCATCATATCAACCCATATGATGGCCCACTGCTGGGCACGGGTCTCCCGAGTAGATCCTGGGGGTAATTGCCATAATCGCCACGCTTGGCGAGTGGGTTGGCGATCGCAGTAAGGCTTTAAGTACGCAGAGGACGCTGCTGCCCGTCCTCCGGAGTGAAATCCCTTAGTCGCCTTGACGACACCCACGGGAAGAGATGGGGTGGTACTATTCTTAAGCCGGCACCACACGGCATTAAAGGCATACCTATAGTGATTTAGATATATTTCATAGTGAAGTGGAACTGATGATGAAGTTCACAGATGACCATCGGAACTATTCAATATTTCACAGTTTGCGATTCAATTACTATTACTTAGCACTTCATGCTCGTCATACTACTACATATTACATCATGAAATAGAGATGATGGTGAGGTATCATGTAAACTCCTGAACAATTAACGGACCTACATCGGTAAAAAACAATATTTTGTAAAAGAATTTCAGCAGTTGACATTAGGCTATTGTAACTTACATGAATTACAAACCAACGACTAAAAAAGTGAGAAATAAAAACTTTTTACAAAAAATAAAACATAAAAACTATTTCATGGCACTTTTTTTTGATGTTCAACATTATTTTATTCTATTTAGTTGCCCTATATTTAATTTTGAAGTCGGTTATATTTTTTTGTAAAACATTTTATCAAGATATTCGCACACTCAGATATTTTTGGTAATGAAGGAGAACGAGCTTCAGCCTCTTACGCCCTTCGCTTTTCTTATCTTCCTCAATAAATGGACTATCCAACAGTTAAATATTTTTTCTATTCGGACCATTAATTCCTGAGATTATCGCGTTCAAACAAACAAAGTTTTCAGCTTTATAATATTAGTATAGATTTTCTTGTATATGTTTAAGGTACGGCCACTGATACTTTAACTAAATTTAATCTGACTATGTCACATCCAGTAACTCTACATCAATGTATAAACCATCTGAAGGAAACACCATGTTTAACAAAGCCATAGAACATTGTTACTGTATCCGGCTAGTACAATACAAACAAACAAACATCTAAAATGCTGTAACATGAGTGATAGGTTTTGTAGTGACAGTCCTATCATAGGAAATAGTGTGTGTTTAATATACAACCCCGACTTGTGAGACAAAAATGGCGTATTTTCAAAACTGCTAAACAGATTTTCTATCAATATTTCTTTCTCTAAATTAGTTTTGTAATAAAATAAATCTGGGTAAGAGCTTAGTGTAGGGTTCCAGAGCAGTTGTCGTATAAAAAAAATCCGATTTGAATAACTACACCAGCAGAAGAGCGTATGTTCATCGCACTTACGCCCTTTGTTGAGAAACGCAATTTTTCGGAAATAACTCAATGATATAAGGTATATTCGATCATATTCAAACTAATGTTAGTATAAAGTATTTGTTAAGCGTGAAAAAATATGAAAATATCTAAAATGTATTTTAGATTATTGTTTTTAAACTTCCGCATTTTTTATACATATTAGATATATTTCGGGACTTAATCGCGTGAATTATATAAAGGTACGAAGGGTAAATAAAAGGTTCGTACCTTTAAATAATTCACGCGATTTAGCCTCGAAATATATCTAATATGTATTTTAGATATTTCCATATTTTTTCACGGTTCAAAAGATAAGGGAGGGGACACAATTTATGCAAAAAATATGATATAGGAAGACGCATCCAAAAAATATTTGCTGACCAAAAAAGTTTATTAGAAACCCTAAAATGTTTTTAAAGACCTGTCGATAGATTTTCCCCACGTTGGTGTTATTTTTTTTTTATTGTGTTATGCGTTGTGTGAGTTGTCCCAAGAAATATCTTGGACAACTCACACAACCACTAATATACTATATAGGTACCATTTTAAAGGGCTGATATATATAATAATTAATTTGCATCAGCCCTTTAAAATGGTACCTATATAGTATATTAGTGGTAGCACCTTACCTAAAACATTTAAAACATTGTAAAATTGGCAATTTGAAAAGAGTGGCCGCGAGTTTTTATTGCCAGGTTCTTTTCTCCGATTTTACCTATTTTTTGCGAACTTGGCATTACATGTACATGTAGAATCCCGACGTATCACAAGAGTTGTTTTGCATCCTAAGTGAATAAAGAATTTTTAAAGTTTTATGGGTTCCTAGTTTACTACGAAATCCCCAAAAGGACAAACTGATCTATTTTCATTTTCACTAATTCATATTATGTAACGTGTTAAAATACTTTTACAGAGAGTGAAAAGTTTATAAGACAGAGTCCAGTCTACAGTTGACGTAACTAGGCCGGACTGAAGTAGGCGACAAGTGGTTGCGCAGATGCATTTTTTGGAAGTAAATGGTGACAGGAAGCGGGGGACGGGGGCGGTAACTAAACCAAGAGAATTAGAGATGCGATTACACATCATATTGTCATAATTAGTATTACTAACTCATGTTTTTTGTGATTATTTCCGTAAAGAAATTGTTTATCAAAGTTTCTTTAGTATTTAATGTAACTGTTCTAAATTTAAACTTTTATGAACTCATTTAAATAGTGTTTTTATATTGTTGAATTAAAATGTTGTTAGTATTTTCAATCGATTAAACATATTTAGCCGTTTTCGTAAGTAATTTTAGGGTCGCATCTCTATGACATGCGGTAACTTCAATCCGGTCAAGTTACGTTGGTCGTACTGTACAATAAGTAGATTTATGTTACCCCGCTAAGTTAACCTGGATGAATGTATTGAAGCGGTGGTAGCCTAATGGCTAAGGCATCGGTCTCGCAATCGCATCGCGGGTTCGAATCCTACCAATTATACTACCGACGTGAACCCACTTCTAACACAAGTCTTTAAGCTTAGTTGGAGGGGTTAATAAGATTGCTAGTGGGACCCAATCCTACGTTGCTAGATATCTTTAAAAAAACTTGAGAGGTGTCAAGGAACACCCAGATGGAACGAAGTTCCTTTCGATTAATTAGTGAAGGAATTGTAATATAATAAGTTTAGCTTACTATAGCAAAAAGTGTCGTTACAATTTCCTACCTTTCACAACGCGCTATAAATAACTTCGTTCCAAAAAAAAAAATGTTTTATATCACCCTGAACTAGGGTTCCTTAATAAGAGAGATGTAATAAGAGTAAAGTCCTTAATTACCAGTGTAGTGTATACCCGTTACGTCATGCATCTGCCTTGATAGGAAATTAATGAAAATGTTACTTTAGTGCACCACGGCACCAGGGCAGCACGGTCTATATTATCACACTAATATTATAAAGGTGAAAGTTTGTGAGTATGTGAGTGTGTATGTTTGTTACTTCTTCACGTCTAAACGGCTGGAGCGATTTTAATAAAATTTGGTATGGTGTTAGCTGACAACCTGGATTAACACATAGGCTAATAAACCGCGGGTAACACCGCGGGGCACAGCTAGTATAAAATATCTTAGATAACTCATACAACTTCCTATAATCCTAAACTAAGTAGAGCTTGTACTATGGCCACCAGAAAAATTATAAACATACTTTCATACATATTTTCTTTGTATTATATATAGACTAGATGTGCCGCGCAACTTCGTCTGCGTAATTTTTCCCCGTTTTTGCAACATTTCTCATTGCTGCTCCGCTGTTATAAGTATAGCCTATAGCCTTCCTCGATAAATGGGCTATCTAACAGTGAAATATTTTTTTAATTCGGATCAGTAGCTCCTGAGATAACCGCGTTCAAACAAACAAACAAACTCTTCAGCTTCATAATATTAGTATAGATAAATTACACCCAGACACAGAATAAACTATCGTGCTCATCACACAAAGATTTATCCTGGGAGGGGATCGAACCCACGACGTCCGGCTTAGCAGTTAGGGTCACTAACCACTAGACCAAGAAGCCAGTCATTTACGGTCTAGATCCTCTATGATAAACTTGCAATAAAAAAGTAAGTATTTTAATAAAACATACTGATTTTTGAGGAAACCTATAGAATCTGAATATAAATTCACCTAGGTGAATTATGACTTCACCCAGGCTTCATGAATAGTAGGTAAGTATACACCCGGGTGAATCAAATGCACTTGCAGAAATCAGTTAAAAAGTTGACTAGGGTCCTAATAACTAACAAAAAAAAAAAAAACAATTAAAAAAAAGTTTCCCACACTTTTACTCAAGTAATCTCAATACGAAATTCCAGTAGTAATTATTTTTAAGCACACTTCAATGAATAACAATCAAAAAAATACAAAAAGTCATTATCCAAAAATATTTTTAACACTAAAATGCCACAGTAGCATATAATGTCTCTTAATCCTATTTTGACCACCCACGTTAATTCCTTATTAATCCCTTCAAATGAATTTAAACCTTACACAGCTATTTTTAGGGTTTAATATTATGTCGGATATAAGTGTCAACGAATTTGTATAAAAATAAATATTTGTAGCAATTAGTAAAATGGTTATTGAGTTGTGGTTCCGCAAAGTCTTTGTGAGAAATTCACTTGTTATTGATACTACTGACTGCTAATTTGTTGAAAAATACAAAAAAATTCGGCATTGGAATATATACCGTAGAGTCAATGATATAAAGCTGTTAATAGCTAATTGATTACTTAAGAATCTTATGAATCGTTGCCATTAAAATTTTGAACTTTATAACTTTTTCATTAATGTTCAAATTGCTTTGAATGGTGTTAAATACTATATTAATAAGGTTGGGTTTTTTCATATAGATTTATTAATAGTAAATCGTTCGAGTGTGAGCTACTGTAATAACGTCTGTTTGTAGTTTCATTTCCGGATTTAAAATTGAATGTTGCGGTTCCGTTTATTTTTTTCCGGAACTCCCACAGCAGTAAATAAAGGGTTATTTTTCGGGAGCAACCTTTTATTTGGGAGTTTTTTTTTATTGACTATTTGGCGGTAGTCGGTCAACAGAATTAAATAAAACTTTTCAAAAGACGACGAAAAATGATTAGGAGTATTTATAATATTGAGACTGTATTGAAATGATTTATTTTTAGGGTTCCGTATTGAAAGGTAAAATAGGACCCTATTACTAAGACTCAGCTGTTCGTCCGTCACCAGGAATATCTCATGAACCGTCATAGTTAGACAGGTGAAATTTTCACAGATGATGTATTTCTGTTACCGCTATAACAACAAATACAAAAAACAGAATAAAATAATTATTTAAGTAAGGCAACAAACATGATTCTTTTGCCGATTTTGCTAATGTTGTATAGATAATGGTGCATAACCCTTGCGCAAGAACGACTCGCTCTTGGCCGGGTTTTTTTTGTAAATCTCACAAGTCTATTTACCTGGGTATAAAAACATTGCGACCTCATTACTCAATGGCCAATAACATAATAGCATATATCGCTCACTACTACATCACATAGGTTACCCATAATTTGCCATAATCTCCAAAACCTCGAATCTTGACGGCAGCGGCATGGGGCATACCCTGGATATTTTTTTTGGGTTCTTGATTTTAAGAGGGGGGGGGGTAGTCTGTAGGTGATTATGGTTACAACCCCTCAAAAACAAGTGGTAGTTGAGTAAGGGTTAATTTATTAAATATCGCCCAAAACTGATATTACAAAGTTATTTAGTGTAATGTAAAGAAGTCACGAGCGGGGGCTAGTAAATTACAAATCACCCTGT
Organism: Herminia tarsipennalis; assembly: GCA_945859575.2. NCBI lineage: Eukaryota > Metazoa > Arthropoda > Insecta > Lepidoptera > Erebidae > Herminia > Herminia tarsipennalis. The sequence continues at coordinate 4,591,124 of OX243856.2, forward strand.
ATACTTTCATTTGCATTTATTAAAAACTGTAATTTAAAACGTGGCGCGGTGGGAGTGTATCCGACTGCTACGCAAGAGGTCGTGGGTTCGATTCCAACACGGGACACCACTGTGATTCACAAATTTTTGTTCCGAGTCTGGGTGTACTTTGTATCCGTGATTTGTATGTTTGTAAAGTCCCCCGCGACACAGGGCTTATACCCTATTGCATGTTTATTTGTATAGAACAAATCTATAATAATATTATAAAGCTGAAGAGTTTGATTGTTTGTTTGTTTGAACGCGGTAATCTCGGGAACTACTTATCCGATTTAAAAATTCTACATTGTGGGATAGCCCATTCTTCGAGGAAGGCTATATGCTATATAACATCACGCTACGACCAATAGGAGCGCAGCGGCAATGAGAAATGTTGCAAAAACGGGGAAAATTTACGCAGACGAACTTGCGCGGGTCAGCTAGTAATTAATAAAGGTTAATTACAAATATTACACACAGACAGTACATTCGTAAATTAAAATTACAATCTTTTATAAAAATACAAACAACATATATAACACAACGTCCGTATTCTAGCTTCACATAATCATAAACAATAAATTTTTGATCGATGCCAAAATGTTACACTTTTTTCTATCCAGCCTCTCAACCCTCAAACAAAAACGTGCAATAACTACGTTCCAACACAACAAAACATTCGCAAATTAAAAACTGTAACTAACTTAATATGGATAAGCGAGTATAGTTCTATCAGGCATAACTGTGCCCAAACCAATCATTTTACCATAATCCCATATAACACTAAATAATCACCAAAAAACAATTCAGGTGTATCAATAAAATGTCATATCAACATGTGATAGTTCTCAACCCTCAAGTGCCCACGTGCGAGATAATGCCTGTTTATTGACCAGATAAAGGATTAAGTTTATTAATCAATTTCCAGGTTATAGGGTTAATATTAGTTTGTATTAGCATTATATTCCGCTTTGAATCTGATATAATTGTATAGGGTTAACTTAAAATGGACTAAAATTTCTTTAAAATTGTACGCTAATCTAGGTATACTAATATTATAAAGCTGAAGAGTTTGTGTGAGATCCGAATTTAAAAATTATTTTACTGTTGGACAGCCCATTTATCGAGTGAGGTTATAGACTATAATAACTTCACGCTACGCGTACGCTTGCAAAAAATTGAATCGTTTTTTTAAACGATCATCCATCTTTGGACATAACAGACACAACATTGCTTCACCTCGCTTAAATCCATCAGCACTGTCATATAATCCTAATACTCTATGTTTCTATTATCATAAACAAATAAGCTCTCTTTTCTGACAAAGTCGGTTTATATTTTTTATTGGAATATCTACGTACTTTGTATGTACATTTAATCTGTAGTCTTAACGAGAGCGATACGCTAGAGAGACTAATTGGACGTGTCGATAAATTGATACAGGACGTTGCCGAACATGACGTTCGAAAACATCTAACAAAGTACAACTTTAGTTCGTTCCGGGGGCTTCAAACAAATAATATAGCGAAATGAACACCTACTTATCAATATAAGTAGTACCTGCATGACTAAGCGTTGCTCGGTACTTTTTTTAAACGACATTTTCTAAATTAAACCTAGCTAGATCGATTTTGATAAATCGATCTAGCTAGGTATTACATTTCATGAAAATCGTTGGAGCAGTTGCCGAGGTTCAGATTGAAAGCATTACGGTTTCCGCATGGGCTATTATCGGCTCAATATTCGAATTAACATTATGGTAATCGATTATCTGAGCACGGATGTCTCAAACAAGGTAAAGTCCTCCAACAGTTCTAATCATTTCAATTACACAAATGAACCTATAACCACTTTGCACACACGACTATAAAAATAGCGACGTCTATCGGAAGACGTGTTGTCGCTACAACCGCCGATTAAGACTAAGAATGAGACTTACAGCCCCAATACCGGTACTTCAAAATGTAAACGTCAAACAAAAGTTACACCATCTGGTGGCATATTTAAGTGAGTCGATACAGCCGCTTTTTAATCAAAACAGACATTAGGTCAATGGAAATCAATTAGCAATTAAATAATTCTCCGACATATATATGTACAAGAATTGCTCGTTTAAAGGTATTAGATACTGCAGAGAAACAATATACTTAAATTTATACTTATTACATGATTTGTCTGTTGATTTAAAAATTAGTACATTATTACATTAGTCTGTTTTGTTTTCGCATCTAAACTACTAAGCCAAGTTTAGGGAGAGAAACTGCTTTTACAGTGAAGGTAGTAATTATTTTTTTTGTTTCATTATTACCGCCAAGACTCGTCATTGTAATAAGTTGAATCCGATTTGCGTGAAAAATACATAGAATTTAGTTACTTTTGTGAAAAAACAACATAATAATGGTCCAATAACTATTATAAAAAGATAATAAAATCAACTTGTACCTTCATCACACTGTCTTTGTAGGTGCGTAATAAATATAATATAATAAACAAACGTTCCCCATTTTGCCAATCGCATAAAAAATATCACAACAACCTGTACATGACGGATATTTTTTTACTAAACCAGTCGCAGTGATTAGCGACAAACCACCAATTAGGTGCCTTCTGCGATAGTTCGCACGTATAGTCAGCGTAACCAAGACCGTTCACTGGATTGACTTGTCATCATCATGCTCGTCAAATTTGTCTCCTTGCTCAGTATGGTGTCTACAGTTGCTGGACTTAGTGGTGCTGAGTGTAAGGATAGATTTAGAATTATTTATTTCCATGTTTTTAGTGCATACACATTAAGCTGTACAGGGGGTCAATTCACGAATTTAAAGCAGTGCAGTTGCAGTTCAGTTGCAGTTAAGTTTCGATTAAAACGGCCATTTTTGTATTCTTCTCTTCTCTTCTTTCTTGTAACTTTGAGATTGATCTCAAATACACTTGTGTCAAGTATGCGTCTCGAGAGCGCAATAACGACATTATAGTACGGTGCGCAAGCGTTTTTAAGATCGATCACAAATTACAAGAATACGAAAATGGCCGTTCTAATCGAAACTTAACTGCTTTAAATTCGGGAATTGACCCGTAGTTGTCACGCAAATGTAAAAAATAACGACAAATTAATTAATCAAGAAATCCTTTTACACGTATTGAAATTCTTTTTGAATTAAACCTATGTATTTCTTTAATGGTAGATTCTACATGATTTTTAGGGTTTCGTAGCCAAAATGGCAAAAACGGAACCCTGTCTGTCTGTCCGTCCGTATGTCACAGGCATTTTACTCACTGAATATTGACGAAATTTGTTGAAAAGATGTCTTGTAGTAGCCGCTACTTAGTTTGATAGCTAAATAATAAGAATAAATATTTTTTGGAAGGGGCACTTTATACCTACATGTAATGATGCTGATTTATTTTTAGAATAGTTCAACGTGTCATGTCAATCATTCGACAGGTCTTTCAAAAACATTTTAAGGTTTCTAATAAACTTTTTTATTTGAATGAGTATTTTTGGAAATAATCGCTCCGAAACGAAATGTATACTTATAATATAAGTAGTACATGGATGACCGAGCTTTGCTCCGTAGCCTATAACACTCACAAATAACGTGGCTTTCTATTGGTGAATGAATTTTCAAAATCGGTTCAGTATATCCAGAGATTACGCCCTACATACTCTCAAACTTTTAAAATTATGATACACTAGCGGACTCCTCGCGATTTCACCCGCGTAGATCCCGTTCCCATGCGAATACAGGAATAAAAAATAGCCTATGTCACCCGGGGTTAGTGTAGCTTCACAAAGATGAAAGAATTTTTCAAATCCGCCCAGTAGTTCCGGAGCCTATTCAATACAAATAAACAATCAAATCTTTCCTCTTTATAATATTAGTATAGAAGTATAGATTACATAGGTAAGTAGCCACTAATACTTTAGTAAACTTAGTCATGTTTTGTAATACAGTAATGGAACAGCGGATGATGGGTCGTGGACGTAATAACCCGATGCCAGGCACACTAAGCTCCGTGGGGGGAGCCGGGGAAGAATCCCCACCAGTCTACAAACCAGGATCCCAGGCGTAAGAATACACAAATCAAAATCTCTCTGCTATACCATAGTCCAGAACCATAGTGATTAATCAATCTTTCTAATGAGCAAAACTACTTTCAAATCAGTCCAATCGTTGAGGCGCTACGATGCCATTAGTCCTTTAACATGGTGAATAGTACATTAGTCGCAGCACCCCATATCCTGATAGGCTGAAGTATTGTGGGCATGGTGGCGCATGCGCCCGGGTGCACTAAAGCTGTCACAAGCATGACTGTTTATTTCAATGTCATCAATGTTTTGGCGATTGCAGCGACATGCGATACATATAGAAATTAAATTATTGGTGTCACTGGTATGGTTGTTTATTCAATGTAATCAATGTTTTCTTATGGCGTTACGTGCTTATCGTCCGTTAACCGACTTTATAGACAACCATTTTTTTTTTAATTAAGCTGCTTCTAAGGCTATGCTTACAGATTTCAGCCTTAATGTTTCGTAAATATAGATGGGCACCAGGATAGAACAAACTTTACCTATAGTAGGATCAACGTAACTAGGCCGGACTGAAGTAGGCAACAAGTGGTTGCGATGATGCATTTTTTGGAAGTATATGGTGACAGGAAGCGGGGGACGGGGGCGACTAAACCAAGAGAATTACATTGTCTTAATTAGTATTACTAACTCATGTTTTTTGTGATTATTTTCGTAAAGAAATTAATCGTTTTCGTAAGTAATTTTAGCGCGAAAGTGATAAGAACCTAACTTCAATCCGGTCAAGTTACGTTGTACTTACTTGTTACTGTAACTAAACTTCACAGATACGTCGTCTCTCAATTCGTGAAACCAAAGCCCCCCCATCAGTACTGGGAGGAGGAGACAATGCTGACTCTAGTGCCTGAGAACAAGAACTGTTTGCTGTGTGAAGCCCAGGACTCAGGAGCTTGCAGGGCCATGCCTTCTTGTGTTTACTGTGAACCAACTGTTACAGCGCTTTGTGAGAGGAGTACACCTTGTCTAAGATGTACAGGTGAGGAACAAACTAATATGTACTAATTTTCTTATTATAAAGCTGAAGCTAAACGAGTTCTTGAGTGGAGACCGCGGCTTGGCAAACGTAGTGTAGGACGCCCTCAGGCCAGGTGGAGTGATGATTTACGCAAAACGGCTGGCAGGAGCTGGATGCGAGAAGCCGAAGATAGAACAAAGTGGCGTGCAATTGGAGAGGCCTATGTCCAGCAGTGGACTGCGATAGGCTGATGATGATGATGAAAGCTGAAGAGTTTGTTTGTTTGAACGCGATAATCTCAGGAACTACTGGTCCGAATTGAAAAATTGTTTTACTGTTGGATAGCCTATATAGGAATGCCTTATGACATTATACGTACGTTAAGTAACCTACATACTTTGTTTCTTTACACGTTCTAAGGGGTCGTAACTAGCAGCTTATTGAAAAGAATTTTCCTGAAAATTTGTCACAAAATAACGTTCAAGGTATATTAGGTTATTAAGTGTATAGCAACTTCGTTTGCGTAAATTTTCCCCGTTTTTGCAACATTTCTCATTGCTGCTCCGCTCCTATTGGTCGTATCGTGATGTTATATAGCCTATAGCCTTTCCCTATAAATGAGCTATCCAACAGTTAAAGAAGTTTTTAATTCGGATCAGTAGTTCCTGAGATTAATCGACGTTCAAACAAACTCTTCAGCTCTATAATAATAATATAGAATAATTGGCATGTTAAAAAAGTGGCCATGAGTTTTAATTGCCAAGTTCTTTTCTCACAGCTTTACTCTTGCGAACTTGGCATTAAATGTAGAATCGTTCTATTCCAAATTTTGTCTGACGTTCATAAGCGTTGCATTCTGTAACCTAAGTGAATATAGTACTTTTGACTTTATGTTTTCCTAAACAATTCCTATGTAAAACACTCGGGATATTATCAAAAACCAGTAAAAAATACAATAAAATTATATCAACAAATATTAATTAATCTCTTGTGTATTGCTCGTTCATTTTAAACAGGCGCTTCAATGAGGGCCAAATTTAACGATTTCATTCCGGCTATTTGGTTGAATTAACATTGAAATACGAATTTAATTTAAATACTCAATGCTTATTGAGTGGAAATAATAACAAGTAATTCCTCAATCAATAGTAATACTATTTCAATCATGATTTAATCGTATTAAGTGGGTATAAACCGAAACCGAACAGATTCGAAAATGTCTGCCTCTGTGGCGCAGTGGGAGTGTGTCCGACTGCTACGCAAGAGGTCGTGGGTTCGATTCCCACACGGGACACCACTTTGTTTGCTCCACAAATTGTAGTTCCGAGTCTGGGTGTACTTTGTGTCCGAGACTTGTATGTTTGTTAAGTCCCCCGCGACACAGGGCTTGTACCCTACTGCGGAAGTTGTCTTTTTTAAAGAAAAAAAAAAAAACTTATGCTATTCTCAACAGTTGATTTCGATACTAATACTTTAATAGATAAAAAGATTTTCGAAATGTCGTCGCGATAACGTCGTTCGATATAGCGGCTTTCGATTTAATGTGTTTTCGACCTGGCGTATTACTCGTGAAGATTTTCGAAATAGCGTGCGTCGCAATAACGTCATTCGAATCTACATAACAGACCCATTTTGTTAGTCATGTGACGGGGACGAAGTTGCGAGGATCAACTCAACTCAATCTGTGTATCTAAAAGGCATAAGAGGAAACTGTGATTGACTGATACGTCAGCTTGCTTACACTTCCGAATAATAATAATATCTAGGGACAACTCACAAAACGCAAACAATTAAAAAAAAATCGCTATCTGATGCCAAACTAAGCAGGACAACTGATAAACATACTTATATATTTCTAAATACATACATATTATAGATACATAACACCCAGACACAGAATAAACCATCGTGCTCATCACACAAAGTTTTTATCCTGGGTGGGGATCGAACCCACGACTACCACCGCGCCACAGACGCAGTCAATGGAATGGAATGAGTTGATATATGGTACAGAGATAGTTGTTATGATGTAAGCCTGGAGGCTTACATCATAACAACTATCTCTGTACCTGTAAATTTGCTTAAGGCTTTGTAGTGGACTACAAAGCCTTAAGCAAATTTTTAAAGAGGTGAAAGGCACTCCAAACTTAACACAGGCGAAGCCGCGGACGGAAGCTAGTATTTGTTCGATAGATGGTTCGATTCCGGTCCCGGTTTGGCATACGGAAGTCTCGGGTCAGGACTTAAAAAATCTATCTTTCAAAAGTGCAATTTACAAGATAATGTTAGTAGATACAGAATCAACACAATAAACATCGACTGCCTCTGTAGCGCGTTCGGAGTGTGTCCGACGGCTACGCAAGAGGTCGTGGGTTCGATTCCCACACGGGACACCACTTTGTGTGTTCCACAAATTGTTGTTCCGAGTCTGGGTGTATTGTGTCCGTGACTTGTATGTTTGTAAAGTCCCCCGCGACACAGGGCTTGTACCCTACTGCGGGAGTCGTCTTTAAAAAAAAAAACAGATATACAAAACAAGATACAGTTATTTGCGTACAAGATTCGGAGGTGACACATGCATCTATATCCAATGACCAATGATCGTAGAGCCTTGCCGCCATTATTTTAGCACTTTGTCAGAGATGCTAAATGTAATAATATCTAATAATAATAATATCTTGGGACAACTCACACAACGCCATCTGATCCCAAACTAAGCAGAGCTTGTACTATGGAAACCAGACAACTGATAAACATACTTATATATTTCTAAATACATACATATTATAGATAAATAACACCCAGACACAGAATAAACCATCGTGCTCATCACACAAAGTTTTATTCTGGGTGGGGATCGAGCCCACGACCTCTTGCGTAGCAGTCGGATACACTCCTACCGCCCCACAGAGGCAGTCTAATGTCTAATGTTTGCGCATTATTGCATAAAAATCGTCGTCCCGTTCGTTGGTCAACATCCTTGAAGCTCTGCAGAATACATTGTTGTCCCTACTGGATATTATAATAATAGTCCAGAATTGTACCTACTTAAGGTACTAAACGGGTCATTGTTTACGGCAATTTGTTGCGGCACTATTGGCTAATTGCTCTGTCAATAATGGCAATATGTCTGCAATTGTATGGCGCATGATCCAGTTTCCTAAACGGGCTACACAACCCGGCAACAATAAAATAGAGAGAGATTGAAACAACAACATTTTAACAAATTGGCCGGGCAACATTGCGAAAAATCGATCGCTCAGCTATCGTCCGGCAACAATCATATCAATATTGGAGAGTACTGCCATATTGCCGCCACAAATTGCCGTAAAAAAGGCCCGTTTAGAATCGTCAAAACAAACCCTGCCTCGTTTGGAATCAGATGGCCGTGAGAGTTGACCCAAAATGTTTTTCTAGTGATAAAGAATCCGTTCTTCAAATGCATTCCTGGAGAGAAGTACATGGATGAGTGTGACTCCTGCCGTTGTACTGATGGTCACAGCGGATGGTGCACCAATCAGTTTTGTGAGTTCAGGTCTTTGTATCTCTACGCTATGAAGCTTTCTGATGGGGAGTTCTATTAAATGTTAATAAATATTAAGGAAGAAGGTTCTTGTTTTATTTATTTAATTATCATTTGACTCTGGAAAGTGGAACAAATAATCGCTCCGAAAGTTGCATAAATTGACCCCCCCCCCCCTTACTTTTGAACCGTGAGACCAAAAAATATGAAAAAAAACTCATATTTTTTGGTCGCAGATAGATACTTTAAACTAATATTATTTCGGACATGATCGAATATTATAGAATTTATTCGAAGGCTAAATACCTTTGTTTTATTGCCTGACGTTTCGACCGTATTGCAACGGCCGTAGTCACGGGTAGACTGGTATGATCGAATATACCGTAATTGAGTTATTGCCGAAAAACTGCGTTTCTCAACAAAAGATTGCTTCTGCTGGTGCAATTATTTAAGGCTGTGGATTGAGCATGGTCCGACATGTTCTTGCCTGATTTTTTCGAATTACCTTTTTTATCTACAGAAATATGGATAAATTTACCGGCCGACTAGTCGGCGAGAACAACCGACTAATCGGCACCTAGTCGCTGTCAGCAAAAATGCTACATCTTTAAAATAACTTTATGGAAAAGGTCTTTAATATAGACGTAATAGACGTGGACTGCGCCCATAACCTCACAAAATTGACCAGTCCTTAAGAGAGACAACGCTACTTTGTGACAATACCTGTGAAAGAGACAGGGCCGTACAAGTTTTTTCTCTTTTTCACGCTTTCCAGTCAAATATATATAAAAAAAAAAAAAGACGACTCCCGCAGTAGGTTACAAGCCCTGTGTCGCGGGGGACTTTACAAACATACAAGTCAAGGACACAATACACTCAGACTCGGAACAACAATTTGTAGATCACACAAAGTGGTCTCCCGTGTGGGAATCGAACCCACGACCTCTTGCGTAGCAGTCGGACACACTCCCACCGCGCCACAGAGGTAGTCTTATTTCCTTGTTAATTGAAAGGGATGACGCGGACACAATCACTAAATAGAATTAAATATAAAATACTTATAAATTTAAAATACTTATTAAAAAATCCGAAAAAAAAAAAAAAAAAAAAAAAAAAAAAAATTGCATGGATACACAATATTACTTACGCAAACAAAGTGAAAGAATAAAAATTAGGTTACCTCCCCTACATATAATTAAATAGGTATTTTAAAAACGTTAAGGGGTTGGAAAGACGATTTTTAGATTTAGGAATCCGTTTGTAAACTATTAAGCTTTAAATTGCAATTTTTTTGTTAGAGTCGAGAGCACCCCCCCCCCCTGTGTAGTAGTATGGAAAACTGTCACAGCTAAGTAGAATTTACAAGTTAACGAGTAACAGCTGATCAAAAGAGAAGTAACAACATTTTCGTACAAATTCCATTGAAAATTATTATTAAGTAGATGTAACGTTGTAAGTATGAAACAAAAACAACAGAAAACCCACTTCTTAAGCCACATTCGGATGGGGGGGGGGGACTACGGAACCCTACGCTGTGCTTGGCCCGAGATGCACTTGTCTGGTTTTTTAAATAGATGGGTTTCTTCATTTTTAAAATTATATATTTTTTTGACCAATGTTCTTTACACAGTATAAAATAAAGTCGCTTTCGCTGTCTGTACGCCTAGATCTCTTGAACTACGCAAACGTTTTGAATACGGTTTTCACTATTGTTCAGATAATAAAAAGCATCTCCTCGTAAAATACCATTTTCTTTGATTTGCTACTTACACTAATGGATAGGCAATTTAATAAAAAACATTATGCTAGAAACCGTTTTTTCAAACGACCAAAATTTTATTTTATAAAGTTTTTATTCCAAGAACTGCGCATTCGCTACGGTGCAGCGATGAAGGAAGAATGCTCAAGATTATTTGGTCCGTACCCTGCCTTATAATTTTATGTTAATATATTTCACACTTCTTATAATGTAAACCTGACATAAATACAACCTACAGGTTAATCATCCTTACTATGTAATCATTGTCATTAATCTATTCAAATGTTATCATTGTAACTAAAGTCAGTCGTGGTCAGGGATATTTAATATATACACAGGGATCATTTTTTACTGCCAAATATTTAAAAAATTAACTGAAAACGTAAATATATAAATAGTGCTCCATTAACACCAGGCTTGGACAGAATGTCAGCGGTCGGCATGTTTTGTGCTGCTGACTATATGCTGAGTCCAGGACCTTTTTGTCTTTTATTTATTGTTTGTGTACAATATGGCAAATGTAATCTATACTAATATTATAAAGCGGAAGAGTTTGTTTGTTTGTTTGTTTGCTTTGTTTGTTTGTTTGTTTGTTTAAACGCGCTAATCTCAGGAACTACGGGTCCGATTTGAAAAATTCTTTTTTTGTTGGATAGCCCATTTATCGAGGAAGGCTATAGGCCGATAGCCCATATATCGCGCTACGACTAGTAGGAGCGGAGTAGCGACGTGAAATGTTGCAAAAACGGGGAAAATTTACGCATACGAAGTTGCGCGGGACAGCTAGTTGTATATAAAGGACAAATAAATGCTTATTATTATTATTATTATTAAAAGTTGATCGCTGACCGTTTACACAACCATCGACTACTCGCTGTATACTCCTTCTCTTTTGTTTACACGGATGGGATCTACATAAACTATGCGTTTCAAATGAGTTGATAACTGTCATGATGATATTTTGTTTCGCAATACGACTGCAACTTCATTGTGTAACGTAAGGTCAGCAATAAAATGATTCGTAAAAAGGTATTACGCAGTAGTACCTACCTACTCTAATGAACTATACACGGTGTAACAGAAAGGTGTGGTCCAATTTCAGCAGCCGATAGGGTATGTTATCAGTAATGCACCTAGCATGGTGTCGTAGCTGGTTGCATTATTATTACATAGCTATAGTATACTAGCTGTCCCGCGCAACTTCGTATGCGTAAATTTTTCCCGTTTTTGAAACATTTCACGTCGCTACTCCGTTCCTATTAGTCGTAGCGCGATGTTATATAGCCTATAGCCTTCCTCGATAAATGGGCTATCCAACAAAAAAAGAATTTTTCAAATCGGACCAGTACTTCCTGAGATTAGCGCGTTTAAACAAACAAACAAACTCTTCCGCTTTATAATATTAGTATAGATTCTTTTTGTCAAAATTCAGCAAGTGAAAGGCGTATGACATATGAATTAAACCTCTCCTGGTACAACATTCGATTGAATTATTATGGCATAGTACTTTTAGGTCATACTTTTTTTAATTAATAACTTTTTTATCCATAAATAAACGAATGAAAAACCTATAAATATTTTTTAGGGTACTCCGATTTTTATAAAATTAGGTATGTGCACTCAGTATCATGGGCAAATACCAACCCTTGAATATGACCACATCTTTCTGTTACACCCTGTATATAAGCACTGTATTTTACCATTTATTATGTTTTAGGTAAAAAAATATTACGTCTGACTGAAAGGCCACTAAAGTGTAGAATATTCTTATATTTTGCCTATTTACTTATTTCTATTTCGTGTTTATTGAATTAACGGCTGGCAGGAGCTGGATGCGAGAAGCCGAAGATAGAACAGTGGCGTGCAATTGGAGAGGCCTATGTCCAGCAGTGGACTGCGATAGGCTGATGATGATGAATTATAAAGAATACTGATAATATTATATTAAAGAAAAATTTTAGGTAGGTACCTACTCAGTTCAAAGAAAATAAATATTACGTCCGTCCCATTACCTTAATACACATACGTACTTTCCCGACTTAGGAGTTTTTGTTGCTAGCGGTACAATTTTGACAAGTACAGAGTGAAGTTGACGCGATCGTGATTATCTTCTCATTTGAAACGCAAAGTACATCTATTATACGTTTCTTGAGAGACAAAATCGCTACTATCTTCTCGCTCATCGCCGACAGTGGGACAGGTGCCTTAAGTAGATTGCTAATATTCTACGTATAAAAACGAATTTCGGTGAAACAAGCGTCAGGTGTATTTTCCCTCACAATGATCGATAGTCTAATAATAACGTAATATTTACCCATTATCGTTATATTAAATTTGTAATATGACGTCACAAATTATCAGTAAATGAGCTTCGTTATTCCCTTATAAAGTTAAAACACAGAATATATACATAGAGAAAGTCGGCTTATAGTTCATCAAGAAATTCACACACACATAGATAATAAGTAAAAAGTATCAATTTCGGTTGACAATTCGTTCGAGTTCGACCGACGTGGATATATTTGTGTGCTTGAGCCTGTTTTTGCTTGTTGTAGAGAGCTGATTATCTGTGACTATCTAATTTGCGCTCATAGATAAACCTTTAGATATGAGCCCAACGTATATTAAATTTATTGTTTTACGATAAATAAAGCCTGTAATCGATTTTGGTTGATAATAAAGTAATGAAGTTGTTTATCAAATGAATGAGTGTTTTATTATTATTTTTTGCTAGCTTTCACCTGCGGTTTTGCTCATCTTAATCCTAAATTTAATCTATACTAATATTATAAAGCTGAAGATTTTGTTTGTTTGAACGCGATAATCTTAGGAACTACTGGTACGATATGAAAAATTCTTTTTTTGTTGGATAGCCCATTTATCGAATCGGAAGGCTATAGGCTATATAACACTGCGCTACGATTAATAGGAGCGGAGCAGCGACGAGAAATGTTGCAAAAACGGGGAAAATTTACGCATACGAAGTTGCGCGGGACAGCTAGTCTATACTAATATTATAAAGCTGAAGAGTGTGTTTGTTTGTTTGAATGCGATAATCTCAGGAACTATTGGTAAAAAAAAATGACTGTTGGATAGCCCATTTATCGAGAAAGGCTTACATAACATCACACTATAACTAATAGGAGCGGAGCAGCAATGAAATATGTTGCAAAAACGGGAAAAAATTGCGCAGATAAAGTGTATGTTCGTTACTTCGATTTAAATAAAATTTTGTATGGAGTTAGCTGACACCCTGGATTTAACAGGCTAATAAACAGCGGGTAACACCGCGGGGCACAGCTTGTACCTAATGTTATAAATGCGAAAGTGACTTTGTTTGTTTGTTACGCTTTCACACTTAGACTGCTCAACTGATTTAGATGAAATTTGCTATGGAGATAGTTTGGATCCCGGGGAAGATCATAGGATAGATAGAGCAATAACTGACATCCACGCGGGTGGAGCCGCATGCAAAAGATAGTTTGCCTGTAATGCAAAATGTTGGGCGGATATTTGTTACTCAATCACGCCAGAACGGCTAAAGAATTCTAAATGAATTTTCGCACAGAGATAGATTATTTATGTCTATTTAGTCTACTGGTTAGTGACCCTGACTGCTAAGACGAAGATCACCCAGGATAAAACTTTGTGTGATGAGCACGATGGTTTATTCTGTGTCTGGGTGTTATTTATCTATACTAATATTATAAAGCTGAAGAGTTCGTTTGTTTGTTTGAAGGCAGTAATCTCAGGAACTACTGATCCAAATAAAACATTTTTCCAATGTTAGTTAGCCCATTTATCGAGGAAGGCTAAAGGCTATATAATATCACGCTACGATTAACAATAGGAGAGCAGCAATAAAAATGTTGCAAAAACTGGGAAAATTTACGCATACGAAGTTGCGCGGGTCAGCTAGTCTATAATATGTATTTAGACATATTTAAGTATGTTTATCAGGTCTGGTTTCTATAATACAAGCTCTGCTTAGTTTGGGATCAGATAGCGTCGCGTGAGCTGTCCTAAGATATTATTATAATTATAGTCTGGAATACTCTACGTTTAAAGATTTGTTACAGCAGCTCGTTTCATATAAGTCCGTTTAGCTGTTTTTGCTGCGTGCATAATATTTCTTTATTTCTAAAGCGTATTATGGGTCCTGTGAATAAGCAATTACCATTACCTGCGAGACAATTTTCAATTGACTTCAAAATGGAGGAGGTTTTCAATTCATCTGTTTTTTTTTTTTATATTTCGGGTTGCGATTTCAGTACCGTGTTCGATACCTGATACTCGTACTTCGCCTCCATCAAATCATGTAATGGAACTGATAGCCTAGTATTAGATAAACTCCTCAAAATTCAACGACCTTGTATCGCAAAACCCAACATTTTGTGAAAAGAAATGAGCATATTGGATTACGCTATTGTAACTTATATCAACTATAAACTAATCACTAAAAAGGGAATAATAAAAACTATTTTACATAAAAATAAAAACCGACTTCAAAAATAAATGTACGGTAACTAAAAAGCAAATAATAATATAGGTACAACAACAAAAAATAATTAAACATTTTGAAGTTGGTGCCTGAAACATAAAACTACATTTCCTGGCACCAACTTCAAAATGTTTAATTTTTTTTTGTTGTTGTACCCTTTTGCATTTCAGTAACTACACACATCAAAAGTGTCTAGGGATCAAGCATTTTTATGCGGATTTCTTGAGATTGAGATGTGGCTTTGTAATAAATTTATGATTTTATAAATTTATATGGATCCTTTTTGGTGCATTTCATAATTTGAATCAGGAACTGTGAATCAAATTCGAGTAAAAGATGAAAATCAGCTGTCAATATTTTCCCTATAAAAACATACAACGCATTGAAGACATTATTAGTGCTACTGTTTCCCTACTACTGATTAAAACCAACGTTATTATGGAGCGGCGACGTCATTTAAGCAGGGAAGAAATGCTCAGAGCCGTGGGAATGATAGAAGCTGGTTCCCGGCAACGTACTGTGGCTTTAGCTCTGAATACAAGTTTCGAAGTTTTCTTACACCGAGCTTCATGCTTGGAAATCAGAACACCCATAACCAATATAATATGCATTTATCGCTCACCTTCTGACAAAAATCCTGAACAATTTATTTCGTCACTAGACAACTACTTAAAGGCGCCATACTTAAAAACAAACACTACGCTGATGGGAGACATAAATATAAATATCTTAAATGACAACAAAGTAAACACACACTCAGACACTTACCTTGATATGCTGGCGACACACAACCTTTTATCTGGTCACCGATATGACACTAGAATCAATAGTTGCCTAGACCACATTTTTGCAAATATAGATAATACAAAATATTCAGCACTAATTGCAATCCTAGACACGACAATTACAGACCATAAAATGGGACTAATTAACTTTTATAAAATGGTTACTACACCGATAGCTAAACATCAAAAGACCTTTACTAATTATTCTGAAGCACTAAAAACACTAAATGAAAAAATTTACACGAATTGTTTCAATTACAGGATCCTAACATAATATGTAGTGAACTAATTCTACTAATCTCAAACTGTATTAAAGAACATACTTCTGTAAGAACAATCCCATGTAATAAAAGAATAATTAAGCCCTGGATCACCCCAGGAATCATTAAATGTATTAAAAATAGAAATAAATTACAAAAACGGTTGCGTGATGATCAAGCAAATGAAATACTCAAAATTACCTATAGAAGGTATCGCAATTACTGCAATAATCTAATTAAGAAGCTAAAAAAAGAATATGAAAGGAAATTATTAGACAATGCTAAAAGCTGTAATAAAACACTTTGGAACTGTATCAAAACATTAACATATACAAACAAGGAAAAGAACAAAAATAAGGAATTAATTACCCTTAAAAATAACCCTATTGACTCTGCGAACCACATTAATGACCACTTTAATAGAGTAGGTATTACTCTTGCTGAACAAATAACCGTAAACGATCCTGATACTACAAATACATA